>CM043120.1:67222412-67470924 GCA_023701765.1 Hylyphantes graminicola | reverse complement strand
AGCTCTAGTGCGATGGCCTTGAATCAACTATTTTTTAAATAGAGAATGTAGTTTCCGAAGGTCATGGCAACATAATGAAATAAACATTTTCAATTTTAATTATTTTGTGCTTATTTTAATTTCTTAAACTAATGGCAACAATAAAGGAAAAAAGTTATCGGATTTGAGCGAAAGTGGTGTATTTTTTAAAGTTTTTTTCTAATTTTCTCTTAAAATAGAACAAATATGAAAAAAAAAACCTGAACCTCAAGTGCACACGTATGTATTACGAGGAATCTAACCTGAAAGTGTTGATTTCTGAGAGTAGTATAAGTAGGTCTTTCACGATCCACACACATACACATAGACTCTTTCTTTTTATTATTATGGATAGTGTGGCGGATCTAGTTGTATGCAAATTATTGTTTATTACCTGTAACTGTAACTGATTACAATGTATATATACCGTGACTACTTCTGTAAACACTCTCTTGAAATTTTAACCTCAATATGATTTGATTAGTTACGTGTAGCTACCTTTTTTTATTTTTACGTTATGTTATGTTTGGAAATAAATTAAAGTTGTGTTTTCGTTAACTGCTTGGTGCCTGGTTTATTAAACCATAGAACATTCTCTGCGGATAGGATAGCAGGCCGTCCTATCTAGCAAAGCTGGTGACCTGGACGTTTCTCAAAAATGACTATGATTTGACCAAGCATCGTTAAGGCCTCTTCTGCCGACTTCTGCCGACCTGGTCGTCGTGGCCGACCTTTCGAATTCCGCGTCGTAGCCGACCCTGGAGTTCCCCGTCGCAGCCGACCCTGGTGTTCCCCGTCGCAGCCGACCCTGGTGTTCCCCGTCACAGCCGACCCTGGTGTTCCCCGTCGCTGCCGACCCTGGTGTTCCCCGTCGCAGCCGACCCTGATGTTCCCCGTCGCATCCAACCTCGTAGTTCTCCGCAGCACAGTACCCTGCCCTGGAGTTCTCCGCCGTGCCGTGGCCTGCCTTGGAGTTTTTCGTCGCAGCGTCGCAAGAGTGCCCAGTGAAAAGAGCAACATAATGATTTGTACCAAGAACTATGCCTAACTTTTTTTTTGTGTGTGATTTCGTATTTTACTAAGATTTTTGAGCCAGTTTGGTAAGTTTTCTCTCCTTTTTCCTTTTTTTAATTGCTGGACTGCCATTAAATCTTTATTTTTTAAAAGTTTCCAAAACTGCTTGTGAAAAGTTTATTTATTGCTTTTAAGAAAAATTTGGTAACTTTTTAAAATGTCTAAGGAAGAAGAAATTAAAACTATTCACGAAAGTTCAGTTGACAAAATTTCTATGCGTTTACCGTCCTTTTGGCATGAGAATCCGCGCTTGTATTTTTCTCAGGTAGAAGCCAATTTTGAGCTATCTGGTATTTCTGCTGAAAAAACCAAAGCCTGTTGTTTAATTGCTTCCCTTGACCAGCAAACTTTGCTGACAGTTTCTGATCTGATCGAAACACCTGATCCTAAAGAGCCTTATTCGGTACTTAGGAAGAGGTTGATTGATACCTATGATGTTTCCCAAACAGAGCGTATCAAAACCTTGTTACAGGATCTAACTCTCGCAGACTCTAAACCGTCTGCATTACTTCGACGTATGCGAGAGTTAGCCGGGAAAAACTTTTCGGAAGATGTTATTAAAACTATTTGGTTGTCACGTCTTCCTACAACAGTACAATCAATTCTTTCGGTCAGTTCAGAAACGCTTGATAAATTATCGGGTTTAGCTGATAAGATCTCGGAGGTTACTAGTTTTTCAACAGCGGTTTGTCAAACAGTAGAAAGTTCGTCTCTGGTGGCTCAAATAGCCGATCTACGCCAAGACGTTAGTTCCTTAAAAATTCAAACCGCTGAATTGGTAAAAAGTTCAGAAAAGCCCCGAGGTCGCGCACACTCTCGTAATAAATCCTACTTTCGCGGGAAATTTAAGAGTAAGTCAAGGGATAGAAATGCGGCTCAAGATAAAGATTCTACCCTGTGTTGGTACCACGCTAAATTTGGCGACAAAGCAAGGGATTGTGTTGAACCTTGTTCTTTTAAACTTGTAGCCCCGTCCACGGAAACAGTAACTCCTGGTACGGGTTTCTTTAGTCATAGACTTTTTGTTACTGACGTTAAAAGCAAAATCCGGTTTTTGGTTGACAGCGGTTCAGACCTAAGTATTTTGCCAGCATATTTCAAAGGTTGCAGATCACTCAGCTCGTTTGTTTTGAGTGCTGCAAATGGTACTGCTATAAAAACCTACGGCTCGAGACTGCTGTCTTTAAATTTGGGATTGCGTAGAAAATTTGACTTTCTTTTCATAATTGCTGACGTATCTAAGCCAATTTTGGGCGCTGATTTCCTTCAGAAATTTGGTCTTGTGGTTGACATTAAAAACCGTAAGCTAATTGACCCTCTCACTACTTGTGCACAACGGGGTAAGGTCCTACCAACCATTGTTCCTGGCATTAAAGCTATTGTGGGTAATACCAAGTACCACCACTTAGTTCAGGAGTTTCCGGACATTACGAGGGTTAGCCCTATACCCCTTTCAATCAAGCATGATACGGTACACCACATAGACACGTTTGGCCCTCCAGTGCATGCTAAAGTCCGCAGGTTACACCCAGCCCAACTTAAAGCTGCTAAGGCCGAATTCGCTTATATGCTTGAGCATGGAATTTGTAGGCCCTCTAAGAGCCCTTGGCTAGCGCCTTGCACATGGTGCCTAAAAGCAATTCTGATTGGCGTCCAACGGGTGACTATCGCGCATTAAATGCCAAAACCCGCCAGGACAAATATCCGCTGCCAAATTTGCACGACTTCACGCAAGAGCTAGCTGGTAAAACGATATTTAGTAAAATAGATCTAGTACGCGCTTTCAACCAAATTCCGGTTTTTGAAAATGACATTGAAAAAACAGCCGTTATTACGCCTTTTGGTTTGTTTGAATTTATGTTTCTTCCTTTCGGTCTTTGCGGAGCACCCCAGACTTTTCAACGTTTTATTAATGAAGTTCTTTTTGGGTTTGATTTTGTTTTTGCTTACCTGGATGATGTCCTTATCGCAAGTTCAAATGAGGAAGAGCATTTGCGACATTTACGGTTGGTTTTCGAACGACTTCAAAAGTGCGGTATTACCATAAACTCCGCAAAATGCGTGTTTGGTGTACCCGAGATATCTTTCCTTGGCCATGTCGTAAACTGTTATGGTTGTAAGCCCTTGCCTGAAAAAGTCGACGCAATCGTAAATTAAACTCTTCCTAAGACCATCAGCGATTTAAGACGTTTTTTAGGTTGTTTAAATTTTTACAGAAGGTTCTGCCCTAAAGCAGCTGAAATCCATGCCCCTTTAAACGACCTGCTTCGTGGTTCTAAAAAAAACGATAAAAGGGTTATAGAGTGGAATGACAATCTAAAAGCAGCTTTCAAGCGCTGTAAAGACAGTATTGTGCAAATAACCCAACTTTCTCACCCTGAGCCCAACTGCGAACTAGTCCTGTTTACTGATGCGAGTGATGTGGCAGTTGGTGGTGCTTTACATAAGAAAACTCGTGATGGTTTCTTACCTTTATCATTTTTTTCGAGAAAGTTAAATGATGCCCAAAAAGCATATTGTGCTTATGATAAAGAACTTTTAGCTGTTTATTTATCTATTATTCATTTCAGATATATGCTTGATGGTAGAAATTTCTACGTCATGACTGACCACAAGCCACTGACCTATGCATTCACACAGGGTTTCGAAAAATGTTCGCCGAGACGCCTGCGTCAAGTTGAGTTCGTTTCTCAGTTTACAACTGATATTAGGCATGTCTATCGGGTGAGCAAAACGCAGTCGCTGATGCTCTTTCAAGAGTAGAAGAAATAGTCTATCCTATTCATATAGATTTTAAGGAGATGGCAGTTCAGCAGTTGACGGATAAGGAGCTGCAATCATTTTTGCAGAACCCATCTACCACTGGTCTTTCAATAAAGTTAATTGATTTTGCTAATTTGAATGTTCAATTATATTGTGATATTTCTCAGAGTAATGTACGTGTATATGTACCAGTTTCTTTTAGACGAATTATTTTTGACTCTGTTCACGATTTAGCTCATACTGGTTGCCGCCCTACTTTACGGCAGATATCTGAAAAGTATGTATGGCCCTCGATCCGTAAGGATGTAGCCTCTTGGTGCCGCACTTGTGTGCCTTGTCAAAAAGCAAAAGTGAGCAGGCATACTATTTCACCTTTAGGTCAGATACCGACACCGAATTCTAGGTTCCAGCATGTTCATTTGGACCTAGTCGGCCCTCTGCCTACATTTCAAGGTTTTTCTTACTGCTTAACGGTAATAGACAGGTACACAAGGTGGGTTGAGGCTGTACCCTTAACGGATATTACTGCTGTAACGGTGGCAAGAGCCTTTTTGCTTAATTTTGTGGCTCGGTTTGGCGCGCCAGCTCGCATTACTTGTGACCAGGGAAGGCAGTTCGAGTCTGCTGTTTTCAAGCAATTGGCTCGCTCCCTTGGCTCAGAGCTAGTGCGTACCACAGCATACAACCCTAAAGCCAATGGTATGGTTGAAAGGGCTCACAGAACACTAAAAGCTTCCCTCAAGTGTAATCCACTTGATTCTTGGGTCGACAGACTTCCTCTTGTTCTGCTTGGTTTACGTACAGCTGTGCGCGAGGATTGGAAACATTCGTCTGCCGAATTGCTTTATGGACAGACTTTAAGGTTACCTGGGCAGTTTTTTGAACCAGTTTCAAATCCTATATCCCAGACGGATTTTATACGTGGCTTATCGGAGAGTTTTAACAAATTACGACCTCTAGATACAAAAAGCCGAGATAACCGTTTGATCTATATTCCTAAAGCACTTAAAGACTGTACTCATGCTTTTGTACGCCATGACGCAGTACGTAAACCTTTGCAACCCCCTTATGATGGTCCTTTTCTGGTATTAAAACGCAAACCTAAATATTATTTCTTACAGATTGGTGACAATAGTAAATGGATATCAATTGATCGCCTGAAGCCAGCCTTCCTCTCTGATCCTCCAGCAAATTGTAATGAACTTCCGTCTCCCAGCAAAAATGTATATGTAACAAGGAGCGGTAGGAGGGTCCAGTTCCGTATCTAGAAGGATACTTAGGAGGGGAGTGCTGTGGCGGATCTAGTTGTATGCAAATTATTGTTTATTACCTGTAACTGTAACTGATTACAATGTATATATACCGTGACTACTTCTGTAAACACTCTCTTGAAATTTTAACCTCAATATGATTTGATTAGTTACGTGTAGCTACCTTTTTTTATTTTTACGTTATGTTATGTTTGGAAATAAATTAAAGTTGTGTTTTCGTTAACTGCTTGGTGCCTGGTTTATTAAACCATAGAACATTCTCTGCGGATAGGATAGCAGGCCGTCCTATCTAGCAAAATAGCATTATCGAATCCCACCTACTGCCAGTCATCCTATAAATCGGATCTCTGTACTGGAAATAGTAGAAAAAGTCCTCAATTCATCACGGATGGGCCCGAGTAAAGTGCCCATCGTGCTCGTTAAATCTGTGGAGTCCAAAGTACCGACGGCGTTAGCGACGATGTACGAAATACTGCTTTTTTTCCCCACCAGTGTTCTTTCTTTTCTTTTATTTTTAAAAAAAAGCCTACCATCATATAAAGCATTTTTGATATAACTATTTTCTTTTATTTGTTTAAGGATTAAAATAAATATTTATGAAGTTTATATTGAATTTACATGCATCATTAAAAATTTACTGTGTGATTGAAATTATGATACAAATGTTACTTAATACATTATTAATTCATGGATACACAAAAATCATCAAGTATCGTTTAACCTTTCACTATTGTTATGCATGTGGAGAACCTTTTTATGATTCAGGTTCAACTTTTTACGGTTCAGGTTTCCCTATAGTTACGCGATGGGAAAATCCCTCATATGGTTCAACCTCTCATCATTATTACGCAATTTGAAAATACCGTTTTAAGGTTCAACAGTCTACCAAATCATGGTTGCAGCAACTTTGAACCGTGATTTGGTTCAACCTTGAACTAATATTTTTAACAGTGATATGACGATATGAAAAACTATATTTTATATTATATAAATAACGATAAACAAAATATATACACTGCTCAAAAGAATTAGGGGAATTCATGGTTTAAACTCTTTCACCCCTTATGATGCCATTTGGAATCGTCAGCATGCGATTTTTTTTAATACTAATTTAAGCTCGAACTTATTTATCATTATTTGGAAAAATCATGTATTTTAAAGAATTAAATAAAGTTTGTTTTAATTAAATGGAAATGTGAAAAACAGGTTAAAATAAAATTCACCCCAAAAAAATTTATGAAATAAATTGACCCTAAATTTGTCATTCTTGTATTCTTTAGGTGTTTGAAAATTGATGTGAATTTTTTTTTACAAATAAATTTTTGAAATTTTTTTTGTTATAATTTATTCAAAAGTTTTGAATCCAATTTTTGCCCTTTAAAATTTCGTTAAAAATTAATATTTTCCCTCCTGTTTTTTTACCATTTCAATCTGGCTGCATAAGAAACCAATTTAACAAATTTTAGATTTTTAGAATAAAAAATAAAACGTTGGGACTGGAAGCGTTTAAATGTTTTGAGCAGTGTATTTCCGTCTAGATTTGGACATAAATTTCAAACACTTCGGAATGGCATATTTTTTCTCAAAAACTTATTACCACGAAATATGCCAAAATTAATTCAAATTTAATATTTCGAGTGATGTTAGTAAGGAAAGTGTATAAAGATAATTGCGAGGACGCAACTGAGAAATAGTTTTAAAACTTAAAAACATACAGTTACTAATTAATTATTTACAATGACAATTTCCACTCTCTGTCTATAAACATCCTCTATACTCAGGGAACTATATTTGAATAGATTTTATATGCGCTATTATTTTTCAACTATTGATGCATAATTTGATATGCGTGTTCATTGAAAACTCAGAGGACACTCAGAGAACTATATTTGAATAGATTTTATATGCGCTATTATTTTTCAACTATGGATGCATAATTTCATATGCGTGTTCATTGCTAATTCATTGAAAACTATTATTTAGATACTTTTGATATATTTTTCTTGCTTGAAAATTTTTCAACTAGTTAAATGGCGTCAAAAAGCACTTCAAGAATGTTTAAAGAAAAAGACTTATGATTTTTTAATTGTTCTTAGAACAATTAGTAAACCTCAAAAGTCTAATTAAAGAGAATCTCATTAGGTTAAAATAAAACAAAACGAGAATAACTTGAGAAAGAGACCGCAGAGGAAAAGTGCACGATACATTACGTTTCCAGAGTAGGTTAAAGCTTTAAATATTTTTTTTTTTAAATTTAACTCTGTTATTTAATATTTTATTTTGAAGGAAAAAGTAAGCTTTTTTTTTCCCAATTGACGTTATCCACCCCCAAAATATTTCATTAAAACAAATCTTCGACCCACACATTTCATAGCCATCATTAAAAAAAAATTATTATTTTGCAACAAAATTAAATTTTTAAAAATTTTACTTCAAGCACATTTTCTCTACTAACCTTCCAAAACAAAAGAAAATCTGTTCGAAACTTACAAAAAACCAGCAAACACACCACTGCAGCTTCTTTTCCCACTTTTCCTGTTTCTCCTGAAACCAAAAACGGGAGCTGAAGTGTCAAGTGGACTCCTTTATATTATCCCCCTCCACCTGAGGTCTCATACAGGTGACGTCACTGGAGGCGGAGACACAAGCCCCGCCCACCTCCATGGTGGAAACCTTCCTGTGGGAATGGGCTAATTGCTCCCACTGGACAGACCACGTGATTATTGGGTCCATACATTTCGGGGCATGAAGTTAAAGTATGTGAAGTTCGTGTTCTTTTTCAAAAATGGTGATTTTTTGGGGGTGATATTCACCACCTAACAGCGGAGATGTCGAATTTAACGGTTGCGTTGGATGCCTACTCAGATGTCAGCTCGTCACTTGACTGTGGTTCTAAATTACGAAGATCGTCAGTGGGGCTGGGGAGCCTAAACGGTTAAGGCGTCCAGCTAGCATGCGAAAGGTCCCAGGGTCGGGTCCTTATATAGCCAAAATTACTGCCGAGACCTAAAAAACTGCCCATGCAACCAAAAATGTCTAATAATACCCCGTGTATTACGATGTCACCTTTAACGACTGCGATGGGTGAATATTCAAGTGTCAAATGTCGGCTCGTCACTTGACTGTGGTTCTGAATTACGAAGTCCATGGTCAATGGCCCTCGTGTAGCTCTGGGCGACGATAATTCAAACTAACCTAACCCAACAGCGGCAATCGACTTTGAACTGTTGTATTTTATCATGAGAAATGACCAGTCATCAGAACATCGCCTTCTCATACAGAGGGAACCGCGATATAATAATGCCCCACAATATAAACCATAGAGTTATACCTCTCCCGACCTTGAGTTTGCAGTATACAAATGTTCTACGAGAAAGAGGGTAAATAGTTCTCATTTTTGAGGGCGAGAATCGAATACAAAAAGGTATTTAACATTCAATAAACAAATTTATTTGTTATTTCAATACATAAATTTATTATTTTTAATAGTTTAGCTTCAGTTAGAGTGTTATTTTAATTATTTTTTTCCTTCGATTTTGACGTAACAGGGCGCACGAATATCAGGGTCAAATTATCAACCAATCGGAGCAGGTGAAGCTTCGGCGCCTGCCGCGTTGTTTACGCAAATTCCTCCGCGTAGTACATTTCTCTGCTGCAAACTTAAGGTCGGTTTTGGTATGGGAAGGAGGAAGGGTATGGAATGGTATGGTAGGTACATATATATTCCAGCTTGTGGGCTTGTTCAGAGAACCGCTTTTAAGCTTTCGTCAAGTGGGACAGACACAGAAAGAGTTTTTTTTTGGAAGCACAAGAGACACACAAAGAAAGGACAACACAAAAACATAGACAACATTTATTGAAGGTCACAAACAGAAATGCCTGACCGGGATTCGAGCCTGACCCCAGCAGCTCCAAAGGCTAGCATCCTAACGATTGCGCCACCGGGGCAACTAGGAAGGAGGAATGGTAATGGGTAATGTAATCGATTCTGGTTGCCTATTTCTACCCTCCACAGCCAATAACGCCTTGCAATTTAGAACTCTAATCAAGTGACGAGGTCGACACCTGAGCGGGCATCCAACGGAACTTCGAGCGACATCGTACGCTAACGCCGTAGGGACTTTGGACTCCACAGATTTAACGCGCACGTCTGTCCCAGTGTAGGGGACCCTGGGTACGGTTATGACAATTTTCATTTTAGGGGGTATGGGACATGTAGTAATTTCATTGCAACTCTCTTTTAGACGAGAATCTTTTATTTTAAGACAACACAAAATACCAGACACTATACATGTAGAATTTCAGGAGCTTTTTCAAAGATGTTTATAGCAGTTACATTTTTTCCGTTCTGTCAAAACGCGTCGCCAAAACGAACGCCCGAATCATTTCACTCTTTTCAGTTCAGTTTTTGGCTAAACAAAATAAATCATAACAAAAAATAATTATGTACAAGAAATGTACACGTCACTACAGACTCCTCCCTTCCCGGAGAAAAATTTTTCTAGAAGAGGAAAGTTTTTAGTCAATTGTTCAGAGTCTCAGTTCAAAGTCACAGTACAGTCACTCGTGTAAAGTTGTAGCACCGTCACTCGTTCAAAGTTCGGAAAAACACACCAAGTCCTATGTTCTACTAATATCACAATAGTTCTATTTGTTCTTCTATTTACCATAGTTCGATGTACCAACTTAACTGAACTCTAGTGCCTGTACTAAGTAAATTTAAGTTAAATATTAATTAAATCTACTATAAATCATGTAAGTTAACAATTTAAAGAAATAGAATATTGTTTTCAAAATTATATATGTTAACAAGGAAATTATATACAATACAGTTGACACAATCATATATGTTAGCAAGGAAAAAATGTAATATAATATACAATTTCATGTTATGTTATGTTATATACAATATCATGTAAGAAATATAACAATGGCTGTAAGCATATTTACTTCCCTGACTTAGATTGCTGACTATTTAAGAAACAGTCTCTCTCAAATTTGTGATAGTTCAAAAGAGTTAGAGTTCAGAGGAAGCCTAGGAACACACAATTGAAGGGGAACACACACACATGACTTTCGTATTTCCTTAGGAAACTTTACGACTTAGTTCGTGTCTGTCAGTTCCAGGTCCTACGCAATGCACAGATGACTTGTTTGGCGTAGAAGGCTTCTTCTTGGCTTTTTTCCTGAAGTATAACTCCTGATTTTTCGGCATATATCTGGACTTAGAGATAGAGTTACTTTTAGCTTCTTGAGGGTATGGTTTCAGTTTTTCGCCCTTTTGTGGCTCTTCAATAAGCTCTTTTGGAGATGAACTCACAAATCCAAGCTCAGAATGTAGAGAATGTGCCTTAGGCAAAACCTCTCCTACCTCCATCAGCTCACCAACGTTTTCCTGGTCAGGAACATCTTCCGGAACCTTTCGTTGCACGTCTGGGCGCTGAGACTTATCTACGGACATTTTCTTTTGAGCTCGATTTTGAACTGCATTCACCATGGGAATCTTGGCAAACTCACTCTGCTTGGCCTCTTTAAACAGTGCAGCTGTTTTATTGCCCAACAGATACATTCCTTTGTCTAAGGAGTTTCTAAGAACAGCCGCTTTAGTGACTATATGGCCTAAGTTGCATTGTAGCTCTACTTTGGCTAAAGGCAAGCATTTCATCTCCTTTTCTAATGGAGTTTTGATCCACACATTCTCATTTGTAAACATAGAGGGCTTGACATACTTATGGCAAATCAAGTCGACGGTCGAGCCGGTATCCCGGAGTATTGGCATTTCCACTCCATTTACCTTCCCTCGACTGAGGTATGGTGCCAGTCCTTCTTCATTTATAGAAGTAACATTAGAGGCCACATATTCGACTTTCTTCAATTTATCGCACTGGGGCCTTAATGCGTAGTGGATCCACACTCAAAGCAGCGACGTTGAGGTCGTCTTTCGAACTCCTCTTGGTTGTTGGTTGCCAGCTGTGGATTTTTTCTTTCCCACTGGGTTTTCTTCACTTCTTCTGCAGGTTCCTTGAATTGATAATTCGCCTGTGATTTATTTGTCTTCTGTGGGGATTCTTTCTTCCTAAAACTCTCTCGAATGCTCTCATACTCATCTATGGTTTCTGCCAGTTCGTAGGGAGTCTTCATTTTTATCCATCTATCTAGAAAATGTTCTCTAATATCGTCTGGAACCCTGAACTTTATTTGTTCGGTTATCAACAAATCTTTTAGCTGTTGGAAAGTAGATATTTCCAAATCTTCAATCCACTCTGTGAAATAACATGACAACTCATGAGCGTAATTTCTCCACGATTTTTCGGGAGTCTTCCGATGGCGATAAAAGCACTGCTTAAGTTTTTCACTGTTTAGCTTATATCTTTTTAAGATGAGGCTCTATACAAATTCATAGTTATTTGCATTTTCAGGTGGTTCTCTGGCCAAAAGATTAGATATTTCAGCAGGTAGCACACCTAACAGGTAAGCAGTCCAATCGTCTTTTGGAACTTGCGCCATTTCAGCTTTTCTTTCGAAATTTATGAGATAAAGGCCCATTTCATCTAGCTTCTCGTCAAACTTGGGAGTTATCTGGGTCAATTGAATCTTCGGACTACTTCTTGCCAAATCTCTATTCGTTTGGGGCAAGGACTCACTTTGAGTTAACTCCAGACGTCTCAACTCCAATTCATGTTGCATCTTCTCCTTAGCCAATCTTTCTTGTCTATCATTCTCTTCTTTCCTTATTCTTTCTTGTCTATCATTCTCTTCTTTCCTTATTCTTTCTTGTCTATCATTCTCTTCTTGTCGCAATTTTTCTTCCTTCTCTTCTTTCCTTATTCTTTCTTGTCTATCGTTCTCATCTTGTCGCAATTTTTCTTCTTTCTCTTCTTTCTCTCGCTTCAGTCGGTCATCGATAATACGTTCCAATAAAATCTTGACTTCTTCCTCGTCATAGAATTTACTCTTTAAGATAATTTGTTTTATCTCTGGAACCACACTCGAAGGCGGAACAGCTTCCCCTAATTCCTCGCAGACAACTATCAAGTCCTGTTTCCTACCCTTAATTAAGAAAGCCATTTTCCACTTCTAAATGTAATTTATCAAAATTAATTCAGTAAACTACTTTTTATTTAAAAAAAAATCAATTCGGCTAAAATATAACTTCAAAGAAAGTACTAGTATTATTTGTAAATAATATTTACCATTCTTATCACGGACAATATTTATGTCTTACAAGAACAATTTTCAAAGAAGCTATAAATTCAAAACATATTTCAACTGAATTATACCATGCAATGATCGTTCCACTAATTAAATATTTTTTACAAGAACAACCAGCAAATAAATCCTCATTAACTTTTATTTACATGAAGTTACGAAAATTAAACTATGTTCGCAACGAGAACAATGCTCACATAATTAATTCAGAATTCTACAAATTCTAAATATTTCGGAAATTGAAATAACGGAAAAATTTATTTCTCAAATGCGTTCTACCAACACTTTAAATAAAAATTTACTACAGATTATTTTTTTTATCTGCAACCAGAATTGCATTTAACAATATACAGAATTAAATCTTCAACTGATAATTGACATTGCTTTCATTGAACGACTGCGTTAAATCGGTAAATACAACCGCAAGACAGTACACCTTCAAATTAAGCTATTACCTTAATCAAAATACAATAATAAGATAACGAACTTCAATATCAGTTACATATATAAAGATCTAAATCAAACAATTAAACATTTGTTCTTGTTCTCAATGTGTCACTTACATATTAATTGCAACTGCTAGAATAACTCACAGAATTCTACAACAAATAAAGTTTAACTTTTGTTAACTTTAAATAAAAAAAATAATTTTTCGTTTTATAAAAGTAAATCAGGCACTAGATTCTAGTTGGGTACTTACAAACTTTGAATCTTCCTGATCGAAGCAATGGTTTTGACGTTCTTCTTCGTCAAAAATGGCGTGAAAATTTCTTCAATCCGTTACAGCTGCCACCAGTCTAGTCTGTAGTAATTTCATTGCAACTCTCTTTTAGACGAGAATCTTTTATTTTAAGACAACACAAAATACCAGACACTATACATGTAGAATTTCAGGAGCTTTTTCAAAGATGTTTATAGCAGTTACATTTTTTCCGTTCTGTCAAAACGCGTCGCCAAAACGAACGCCCGAATCATTTCACTCTTTTCAGTTCAGTTTTTGGCTAAACAAAATAAATCATAACAAAAAATAATTATGTACAAGAAATGTACACGTCACTACAGACACTTTTAACTTTTTTTTTTTAATGTTGCAGATATCAAATAAAATTATAAATATTTTGCAAATATTTATAATTGTACATTGCTGTAACCATGTCAAAATACAAAACAAATAAATATAATTTTTTTAAATGCACAAAATATCTTATCTACATAAAAAAATGTACATGTTCTTAAAAAAAACAAATCTTTTTGCGTTACACCTGTTTCGTCAACAATGTAGGGTCAAGTGGGGTAAGTGTGATAAACAGCTCTTGTAACTTTGGAAATCATTCTAAAAATCTGAAAGTTTGCAATATATAACATTAGACCACTTATAATTAAACTAAAAAGAAATATTGACCTTATTTTTTGTTTAAAGAAAGTTTTGAGCTTTTGAATTTAAGTGCAACTGTCTTCTTTTTATGTGGGTTTTCCTACGTGGGGTAAGTGTGATAAAACAGCAATGGATTTTGAAATGCAAATTTTGTACACTTGAAATTGGAATTCAAACATATAATTTTTTTCTACAGATGTATGTTTCTTATAATAATTCACTACCAATTTTAGGATTTGGAATTTACTTGAAGCAGAGAACGAATTTTCTTAATGAAAAATGCAGAAACCCTATCACACTTACCCCACTTGACCCTATATACCTGTGGCTCATAGGTGTGTATGTCCATAACAATTTGCATATTGTTATAAAAATATTGCACATTTGAAGCTTGTATCGATGCAAATGTATCGTAACAAAGACATACGATTAATTTAGGGATTTTTCGCCGCTCTTCGTTATGAAATCCCGCGTTTCACTTCTATAAAAGCTTCTTCACATTTCCTAAGGTCACACTGTGCCCTTTCTGCCTTCCTCGTTTTATAGGCATCTAAAAGAAAAATAAATACATTTTACTGTGTTGTCACAACCGTACCCAGCTCCCTCTTTTGCCAAAAAAAAAAATCGCCATGACAATACAAAATAATATACATTCAAAGTAATCCCTGGTATTCCATTATTAAAGTCTAAATTATTACGAGGAAAAAATTCATTGCTCAATCTGTACACATATAATAACAGTTATGAAAAGAAATTGAATAAAAATACTTACTTTTGACAGTCAAAAAGTAATAGAGGCCTCTGGTAGGGTTAATGTCGTGCGATGACTGATGGTATACTGTGGCACATGTTCAGACAGGCAAGCTGCTCCTTACCCCTTACACCCAACCCGGTATTCCTTATGGTTCCGCTAATATGGCGACTGGCACAACCGTACCCTGGCACAACCGTATACCCAGGCTCCCCTACACAAGTTTAGCATGAACACAAGTTTAGCCCGAAAACCGGTTTCCCTCTTTCTTCTTCGCTTGGTCCAAGCGTTGGGATCGCCAATCGCCTGAATCTTGGTAGCTAGGAACCACAGAGATAGTACACTGCTCAAAACAATTAGGGGAGCAAGCAAAAAAATGATGAAAACTGCACTAGACAGTCACGTATTGGCATAAAATGGATAGTACACGTGTATCAGTGATCAATACAGAAAAAAGGCTTTTAAAAAATTTAGAATTAAGTTTTAATTCTTTGAAAATATCGAAAAAACATGAAAAGAGGGTTTAAGGCCACAAATTGGAAACATGTAAACAATAAAAAAAAAGTGCTATTTAGACATGAGGCATGAGTTTTAATATGGCGTGTGGTCTCCTCGAACAGCCAAGACTGCTGAACACCTGTTTGCCATGGATGCGATGAGGTTATCGATCTGAATTTGGGGAATTCGGCTCCATTCCTCAAGAAGTGCAATCTCCAAGTCTCGGGCAGTAACAGGGGGCCTTGCTCGCCCAGCAATACGTCGTCCGAGCAGGTCCCAAACATGCTCGATTGGATTAAGGTCAGGAGAGTATGCTGGCCATTCCATTCGCTGTATGGTTTCAGCTTCAAGCATGTTCTCCACCAGACGAGCTCTATGCGGTCGGGCATTATCATCCTGGAAAACAAAGGAATCTCCAGTGGCTCCAGCGTATGGGATGACATGAGGTCGCAGTATCTCGTCTACATACCTTCGGGCCGTCAAAGTGCCGTTCCGAATGATATGCAGGTCCGTACGTCCACCTATGCTGATTCCAGCCCATACCATCCAAACAGCTCGTCTGTACTGTGACCTCTCACGAACAAATGTGGGGTTATTTCGAGTGCCCCTTTCCCTCCATATCAGGACACGTCGGGTGTCACACTCCAGACTGAATCTTGACTCGTCTGTGAACAGTACTTGGCTCCATTGATGATGGTCCCAATCTCGATGTTCAGCAGTCCACATTCTTCGGGCTGCACGGTGGCGTTGAGTCAATGGAATGCAAACCATTGGTCTACGTGCATAAAGCCCTCTCTCATGAAGCCGATTGCGTACTGTTTGGTTGGAAACCCTCCGTCCTGTTGCCAAGAGCAACCTTCTTTGCAGCTGAGTAGCATTCTCACGTCTGCTTCGAAGGGCTGTTAATCGTATATACCGGTCTTCAGTCTCTGTAGTGGCGCGTGGCCGACCTTGTCCTGGTCGACGTCTAACATCTCCTGTTACTTGGAATCGATTCCACAGTCTCGCAACAACACTTCGGGCGACCCCAACAGCTTCCGCTACACTACGTTGTGTTTGCCCGGATTCTAGTCTGCCTATAGCACGCCATGCCATGGATTCCGGTAAATCACGTTGTTGAAACATCCTCAAGTTACCTTGTCTCAAAAAAAATTTGCAGAACAATCGAATTTTATAGCAACGGCAGTAAAACAGACGTTTGTGTAACATCCCGATTTCTGTGCTTTATCTTTTTCTGGTTTGTGACGTCATGAACTTTAATTTGCATATGAAATCTTCTTCTTCCATTTACTACTAGGCTTTAAATCATGGATTATTCATTTTATGCTGCTTATCGGTAACCATCTTTGTTTAATCTTGTTAAAATGATGTGCTCCTCTAATTGTTTTGAGCAGTGTAGTTAACGTATTAGCGTGACATATCACGTGACCTACAACACTGACTTCATTGGGGCTCTTCTGGGAGCTCCTTGCGCGTCCCGTCGTTAGCATTGGAGGTCACGTGATCTGCCACTATATTACTTTAACTATGATATCTATGGTAGGAACTGGTTTCCTCACACAAGTTTAGACGATCACTCGCTATCATCGCCAAAGTGGCCTGCCTAAGGAAACTTCTCTACAAAATCAATCGGTTTTTCCCGTGTTCTCTTCATATGTACCTAACCCCCTGCCTTAACAAATTAAAAACATCGTGTTTTGTTCATTATTTAATTACGTTCAAAACTACTGTTGCTGTAACAGGTACTTAGAGCAGGAAGGACCATTTTATTTCTACTGTCTTAATAGTACAGTTTTCACCTATGTGCGCTTTACAAAAATAGCTGGTTCGTTTCGTGAGCAAAGCAAAATGTAAAATATCAGCCGCTGATGTATTGTAAAAAAAAGATATATATTACGTTGTTTCTTCTAATGACTACCCTGACAGACTACGTCAAGAGGTGGCTTTTCTTGCGAGTGAGCCCGATTGGGTAGAAGTCCGAAATTCCTAAATATACCTACGAAATTCAGATCCGTTTCTAGATAACCTACACTCTTAAAACAAACACTCCTAATTTAACTCAGTCTGAGTGGATTTCACTCCTCCAGACTGGAAAATGCACTTCTCATTTTGGAGTGGATCCTTTGTGTGTTAAACCTCCGACAGGATCACTCGAAACGAGTGATTTTAACTCAGTCTGAGAAAATATGCATGCCTTTACGGTGTCGAAAATGCACTTCTCCAACTGGAGTGGATTTCACTCTTTTGTTTTAAGAGTGTAACACAAGGTCCATACCTGAGTAAACACCCAACCTAATATATTGCCATTACCAGCACAAACCCATGAATAGAATGGTTGGTAGAGAGGCTCAAGCCAAAGTTCAACTCCGTCGAAAAGTTACATATTCAATTTATTATTCCGTTAACAGCTCCGAAAAAAGTTATTTAAAAACGTTGCATTTGCTTACGTATGTTCATTTTTTGATAAGCCACAGTACGACCCTATCAACCCGTTGAGTAATTGAATTTAAATTAAAAACAATTTATCTTTTATTTGGTGAATACAATACAATTAACGTGAAATGTTTCCATTGAGCTTAAAAAAAACTACATTTTTTTATTAATCCTTAAGCGTTATTAAAGTTTCTTCTTTCTAATAATACATACTACCATTTAAAAAGTTAATTTCAAACTTCAATGTTCTTTTTAACTGGATTTGTAAATTTAATTTCACTAAAGCAGCCTAACAAAAAATAAATGTGTGTTTTTAAATAATGAAATATCCAAAAATGCCACCTAGAAAAGGGTAATAACTGAAAACTGGTGAAAACGAACGTAGTGTTCTTTTCTTATACATCTTATTTAAGTTTCTTTTGTTTGACGGAAAATGCGTGGGTAGATTTGTCGTGTTGCTTAGTAAGTATAGTTTCGGTTTTTTGAATGGGAACCGGATACGATTTATACTGGTGTGGTTGGTAACCGGATATTATAATTTATTTATTATTATTCCAATCGTAATTGTGTTTGACACATTTTAGAAACTATTTGAATCAACTTTCGAAGAGAAAATGTTTTTAATACAAAAAAATATATATTTATTGTTAAATAATTGTACCATAACTGTAAATACCAGTACAGGTTTTAATGGCACTCTTATGTGAAATTCTATAAGAGATTAGTTTATTTTGATGGTATGGGCGCTGTCGAATTGACTCGGGAAATTTCGAGACATTTACTATTAAAGAATTTTTAACAGTTCAATATTAGTCCTAAAACAATCCAGCTATTAATAATTTGTTACAACGTTTCCAGACGATTAAACATTTGTTTAAAAAAATCCGTATTAATTATAGTTTTTGTCATTATGCTCGTTTATGGCTATCCATATTTCATTATCTGATTTATATTTCGACAAAATTTAATTGTAGGTTTAATTTCAGTTAAAAATGCAAAATATAGTGTAACATGTATTTTTACTTAAAAGAACTATTAAAAGCGACATAGGCTTGACTAATATTATTTAAATTGAAATTCCCCTTATGCATTGTATAATACTGTATTTATTGTTTTATTTTCAATTTATTCAAATGGCCCTGTACAAGAAATAGACCTTAAACGAAAATTTAAATATTCCGTTAAAAATAATATTTTAGCAATAAAACATTACAGTTGTCATTCTCAATCCAATTTGCTTTAATATAAAAAATTTTATTTGAAGCACCGAAATGTAAATACATTAATATGATTAATATGCGCGCAATCTAGGAATTATTGAAATCAAGACGATATTATTTTAAAAAGTTATCGTATAACATCTTTGGGTCAATGGCTTTACACTAAGCCGAAACACCCACTAAACTGCTAGATAGTGTTACTTCTCTTGATCAAAATAAAAGACACTAAAAGAACTAATTAAACATTTCCTACTCTCCTTGCATAACTCATTTGAATATTTTGGTATTTTGGAAGCTGTGGTAAGAATTTTTGTCGTGCCAAATTTATGTATTTTTTTTATTGTTAATGGTCTCGAAATGTTGGATTCGCAAAGTTTATAATACTTGTTATGTATTAAAATAAAGTTTTGAATAATAAATTTTTAAATAAAGTCTTAGTCAAATCTTCTCTGTCAAAGCAATTATTATAATTTCTTAAACGCCAAATTTAAATATTTTAATATTTTATAAATAAAAGTTTTGCGTTTCAATTAAATATACTTGTGTCATTTCTTCATGAAAACTCTTACATAAAATGACGGTTTTAGAAAGTATCTTACCTTTTAATCAATATTAAATTTTGTTTTTATTATTATACAACCTTCTGTAAGTAAATATTAAAATAACTTTAGGAAAAAAACGAGAAAAAATGTTTTTTGAGCATTGACAAATTCCATTTTTGATTGTTTTAGGACTGATCAAAATGAAAATTTTAATTGGTGCAATTATATTGGTTTCATACATATTATACGGATCATCTAAATTGTCAAGTAAGTACAATGAATACGAAAATGCTGATAATCCAAAACCAAAATTATTCAGCAAAATATGCATTCATTATGATGTGCATAGTCAAGATACAAGGCTAATATTTTGTCTACATTAAACAACCAATTACCTTTGGAATGTTATGTAAAAGCACATTCTAGTCGAAACAAATTTCGCTGAATTAAAATGCTGTTTTAAGGAACCAGAGAATTCGGAAAATGCTTCGTTTAATTGCAAGCATCTAATTGTCACTAGATATTGGATTTATTAATTAGGCGTTAAGAACTTTCTAACTAGAGGGTATCAACAAAGTGAGCTAAAATGTAATGGGGAATTTAGGAATACTTGAGCTAGTTTTATGCTTGTATTTCATTATTTTTAAACATTGTTAATTGGTGCTTAAATAATGTATATTTATAATTAAATCAGTGTTCAATAACTTTAATTCACATTCAATTTAATTCTCTTATAATTTTAATTCTCATTCATTATGTATATATTTTAGGGCATATAAATAACAACATAAAAATCAAACAAAATATCAACGAAATTTTCCAAATGCCTGTAGGGGTAAGTGGTGTATCTTGGACGTATGTGTACCTCGAACCTATGCAGATTCCAGCTCGATTAGCTTAGATATTGAAACAACACCACATGCAGTTTAAGTATTTGCTACCAGGGATCACAATGAAGTTCTATTTGTTTCTTTAAAAGGTCAATTTATTAAAGAGGTTTCGAAAAACTAAATTCACAGTTCAAAAGTAAATTTTTGTCAGATTCTTTAGTGTAATTTTTCATTCAAACATGTAGTGCTTATTTAGAAACGATGGTTTAGCAATATAAACAAAGTTTTAGCTATAAAACAGTGTGCTTGTAATTAAGTCAAGTCTAACCTTAACTTGGTGATTAATTATTTTGTTTTTAATATCCCAGTGGTGTACCTTGGACTGGTCCAAGGTACACTACTAGAGGTCTTATGTGCTCCAGATTGTTGAAAACCCTTTTTAAAATTCAAGTAAGTTATTTCCTTTGAAAAATTAAGTATTTTAAGCTATTAATATGCAACCCTGATTTGTAAAATCTAGAAGAATGGAAATTTGTAAGAAATTTTGATATGGTGTGATAAAGATTTTTTTTTTGTAGTTAATTATTTAGATTTATGGAAGCCTATAAAATTTTAACCATATTGATATAATATAGAAAATAATTATTGCATGCTCATCTAAAAAGATATTTTTTATAATAAATATCTAAGCAGAACATCCTTTTTACGTTTAGGCCTAGTTGAATAAACATAGGGGGAAATATTTGAGTTGGTTTTTTTTTCAAATTTAAGACAGAAAGATAGCCAAATGTTTTTCTGTGGCATGAAATAACAGTTTAATTTTATGCTGCATTTTAACGGATACACCCGAGAAAGATTGCATTGCAGCTGAAAAAGCCAAAAGGGCACTAAAAAAATAAGGCAATAAAACCCCTTACTGAGCCGATTGACCTAACATAATAAATTACTACAATCTTGGCTAGAAATAAGAGTAGGTTGTAAAATGTATTTTTGAATTTTATGTGGCTAATAAATATTGGTTTTCGGACCGTAAATAGTCTCTCTACCTGTCCATAATTGGTCCAAGGTACACTACCGGTTGGACCAAGGTACACCGCCGGTGGTGTACCTTGGTCCAAATTACAATTTTCTGTATTTATTTTTTTAAAAGTTGAAATCATTTAAATAACATGTTAAAATAAATATATGTTGTATATAACAACATAAAGTATTTAATAAAAATATTTTTAGTCACTTTTTGCAAGTAATTAAGAAACTAAAAATTGAAAAGTCAAAATAGGTCCAAGGTTACCCACCTTCCCCTAATCATAGCCTGGGTTTAAATATCCATAGGTGACTACCTTGAGCCAGCTGGCAACCCTAAATTACTCGATATAACAAGTGTATATCCCTAGCTATTTTTACTTGCATAGCCCTGAAATTATTAATTAAGCCTTTGAGACGGATCAGATCATCACGTTTAAAGACAATTGTATGTGGTTGTTACAGGACCCAAACTGTACGGCAATGCTATTCCTCACGATCAGCTGGACCCTACCACGAATGGCACTAAGAGAAAAATCCTTCTTGCTCACAATTTTTTTCGGTCTATAGTCGATCCTCCGGCGGCTGACATGCTGGAATTGGTAAGTTTAGATCACAATAACGTTATCACACCATATTAAAAAATTAGAAGAAATTAATTACTTAATTAGCCTTACTGTATTTTTTTCCTTTTACTGACGTACGTAGGTCATTGAGTTACGATCCATTTGCTAGTGTGTGTTTGGATAGGAGTAAAATGAAATTGTCCATCCATTCTTTGTATAAATATCTCTGGATACCTGATAAACTTAAGTGGCACAAATACGAATAACAACTTTTTTTTCCATTTTTAACGAACTGATGCTATATCAACTATGCTTTTTTCACATACAACACACTTAAAGCTTTTAATTATGCTTTAATATCTGAAGGAGACCCTTACAAACTACAAGCTCTCAAATGCAAGAACCACTATGCCCCACTATTTTTTAAGAGTAACACTCTTAAAACGAACTAGCGATTTTAACTCAGTCTGAGTTAATTTTCACTCCTCCTGTCTAGAAAATGCACTTCCCCCAAAAGGAGTGGATCCTTTGTGTGTTAAACCTGCGACAGGATCACTCCAAACGAGTGATTTTAACACAGTCTGAGTTAATATTCACTCCGTTCCAGTATCGAAAATGCACTTCTCCTGCTGGAGTGAATTTCACTCTTTTGTTTTAAGAGTGTATCTTATACTATAATGCGAGGAATTGGACCCAAGTCGAAAATCGCCCCAGAATTAATAAACTCCGGTAAACTTAGGGGTCCGGGGTTTTTGGCCACGACGAATCGATTGCCACAGGTTTTGAAGCGCTACGGTCAAGCAGTTCGGAGTTACAGATATGATATTTTCAAACTTCATTAGTTCGCCATAATGGCTACTTTCGTGATGCCATCTGCTAAAGCTATAAGCCTCTGCTTAAGCTAAAAATGTTTAGTTAAGATTTTAATTTTTCAAATTTAAATGAATTCAACCTTGCTTTAAACTTTATTGAGTTTTACAGAAATGGTAACATGAATATTTTTTTAGTTCCAATCAGCAGACGATTTTAGTTCTATTCTGTTCATTGGCGATTTTTGGCGATCTTGAAAATTTCACGTATGGTTGCTATACCTATCGAGTTGAATGAAGTATGAAATGGAATGTTTACCACATTTCGACATTTTCGTTGCTTTTCAACGAAACGCCAATTATCAATTACATTTCATTTCCTATGACTTTTAAAACTTTACCTTTGTATAGAATAGTTCCCTTTAAAAGCTCTAACTTTGTTTACAATGGTGCACTTTAACTGATGTGACCAGACGTCCCGCTTTTGGCTGGACAGTCCCGCTTTTTTGTAAAAGTCCCGCAAAGTCCCGAAAAACGAGGAAATTGTAAATAAAATAGACTTTTTTTTTATGAATAATCGTTGTAAAACGCTATGACGTCTTTAGAAATAAAGCTAAAGTCATCAACAAATTGGTGGAGTATGGTTTCTGTTTGCCTGGAGCCACTGCTGCTGTTGAACGCGTCTTCCTTATCTTTCTTATACCAAGTGTGTCATTGTGTGAAGGGACTATTATGTGCTTAAAAAATACTTAAAAAATACACCGGGGGGTGGGGGGGGGGGTGATGGAGTGTCCCACTTTTTTATTTTGAAAATCTGGTCACATTAACTTTAACCGGTTATCTTTTCACCAATGGTTTCACAAATTTTCTTATGGTATGATTGTTTTGATAAATCACAATTGAAAATTTAAATCTTCGAGTTAGCTTCGATACCTATTTTCTCCGAGCAGAGCTCGGTCACCCGCTGGTATTTCATGAAACGATAGTTATTTATGCAACAAGTGTGAAAAGTGTCACTTTTTAAAACTAGTGGATTTTATTTCACGAGCGAGTGAAATAATGACACGTGTTTTAAAAAGATTACTTTTCACACGTGTTTCATACACTATTTCTTATAATTGTGTGAAAAGAAATATCATTGGTCCAAAAATATTTCACGCGCATTTATATCTTTAAATAAAAGTAGATCGATACATAGCTAGATTTTATTAATATTATAAAATAGAAATTTTAACTTGAATTTTTGGCATCTTATGAAATGAGTGGAAAAATGTCTTTTTTTCACTGCTTTTGGGTGAAAAAAAGTACTTTTTTTTCACTGTTTCAAAAAGTCTAACTTTTTACCTGCGCGTGATATTGAAATTATAATGCAAAAGTCTGATTTTTTTCACGCAGTTATAAAAAACATATTTTGAATGAGTGTTTGTCGCTTATTGAGTGTCTGTAATGCAGTCGTGGCACGAGGAAGCTGCCTCGGACGCCCAGCGGTGGTCGGAGGCCTGCCAGCTGTTGCTCCACGACAACGCCACCGGTCGATGGACGGACGGTAGGCCCTCTCACTCACCTGCTCTTGTCAGCAATACACTGCTAGGGTAATTCCATGTAGCTGTACTAAAAACGACCTAAAGTTTGCAGCAGAGAAATGTACTGCGCGGAGGAAGCTGGGTAAACAGCGCAGCTGGCGCCGAAATTTTGCCTACTCTGATTGGCTGCTCCTTTGACCCTGATATTCACATGGAATCTATTCATGGAATCTATTCTAGTCAGTTTATTATCTTAATTTGACCATTTCATGCATTGAATTAATAGTATTGGGAGTTTCATTATTTTCAATTTCAGAAACTATGTGTTTTATGGAATTGGACCTTTAGAATCCTGCGTGCCCCTGCTATGTCAGAATCGAATGAAAAAATAATTAAAATTGCACTCTAACTGAAGCTAAACTAATAAAAATAATAAATTTATGTCTTGAAATAACAAATAAAATTGTTTATTGAATGTGAAACACCTTTTTTTATTCTTTTCTCACACTCGAAAATGAGAACTATTTTACCTTTTTTCTCGTATAACATTTGTGTACTGCAAACTTAAAGTCGGTTTTAGTTTATATTGTAAGTCACGATTTAAGAGGAGATTACAAGCTTCTTTAAATTGGAAAAATAAATCAATTGGCATAAAAAACTGTTACATTTTTAAGTTTTAATAAGTGCAGATCACATATTCCGCTTGTTTTTTTCATCAAATGTTCAAAATTGTAGCAAGAACGACTTTTTTGCACACGTGACTTACACTGCAGAAAGGACAATTTTGCATGGACTTATCCTGTAGAAAATCAGTTCATTTTACAGTAAAAATAATATATTAATCAAAAGATAATGTCATGTTATTTTAACAGATTTTTGTATGTCAAAATATGCTGCTTAAAGTAAAAGCATTTTTTTTTCTGTTTTTGACCGTGTAACATAAAGCACTACGCTGTATAAACAATAAACATTTTAACTGGTTATTGACCCTCTTGTGTTTCGAAATAGCTTATTTGGGAAGCCTTCTAGACTGTTCTTAGAAGTGGACTAAAGATCCTTATTTCAAAACCAGGTTTAGCGGTTTATTACTTCTTGGTATCGGGCCACTATCCCCAACCGTCTTTGGGGTGACCAGGGGTTATCTACTTTTCGCTAGTTGGGCCAGGCAGCAATTTGGTTTTCTTTAGAATTTTGAAATATGCTGTAATCCCCTATTGTGGTCTTCATTTGCCATCAGTAAAATTCTTACAAAAACAAGTGAAAAAACCTTTTTAGAGAATGTAACAAGAGTGAAGTAACTGTTCACTAAAAAGTTTTTTGCTTTCGGCATTTGCTTCCTGCGGTTCAGAGTTCGTTTGCAGTAAGAATTTATTGCCCATATCATCGCACCCGAGCGTACATAATATGGAACTTAAGAGAAATCTATGGACTATGTATGGTATGGTATGGTATGATACATATATATTCCAGCTTGTGTGTTTGTTCAGAGAACCGCTTATAAGCTTTCGTCAAGTGAGACAGACACAGAAAGAATTTTTACAGTCACAAAGAAATGAATAACACATAGACAAATAACAACATTTATTGACTGTCACAAACATCCATGCCTGACCGGAATTCGAACCCGACCCCAGCAGCTCTAAAGGCCAGTACACTAACCATTCAACCACCGGGGCAGCGAGGACTATGTAAAAATGAGAATCTCATAATCTTCTTAGAAAAGTGTAGAAGAAATGCATTAAGACGCATTTTATTAAAAAAAAAAATCAAAGGACTTTGGCTTTTCATCTTAAAAAAAATTGTTGGATATTTCAAATATTTTTTAAAAACAGTTGGAAGTCCTAGCAGTGCTATGATTTAATTTGAAATTTCAACTGATTAATGAAACTTGATATAATTTAAAAAATAAGTTTTTTTAATCTATGTTTAAATTCAGAAAATAATATTAGTATTTACATATGTATACAAATAAAATGTATTATAATATATTTAAAAGAATTTTTTCCTACAAAAAATAGTGTGGTTTTTTATAACAACAGCCAAAGAATTAAATGAGTACCTTAATTTATACATATACTGTGCTTCAAATTACGGATGACGGCATAACAACTATTTTTTTATATTAGACTTTGGATCCTGTGGACAAAACATTTTTGTGGCCAATGTCCAAGTACCTTGGTTCTTTGCTATTAAAGTATGGTTTATGGAAAGACAGAACTTCACATATGGGGAAGATATAAATATTGCTAATGTAGTAGGTCATTACACCCAGGTAGATATATTTAGTTTTACTGTTATAAAATTTGTAACATTTGAATCATCATTACATTAATATTTGGCAGACTACATCTAATTGCCAAAAGTTTTAAGTATTCATGAAGCACAATAGAAAACAATATACAATTGTGAAAAACAAGACAAAAAAAAGCTTTGAAATTCACAACTTATACAAACACAGTAAATTGTAACAAATTTCAAAGTTGATTGATGCCCTGAGCAAGTCACAACAGCAGTATTTGCAAAATTTGGACTTACTCTGTTTTTTAAACACTAAAAAGAAAAGTATAAATAAGATTTTTTTTAAAAACTTGAGGATTTTTTTAAAAAAAGTTTTTAATTAAAATAATCTACTTTGTGCCGCTTAACTCTCCATGTCATTCGAATTCTGATGTATATCATATTTGAAAAGATCTTATTTTTCCTTGCAAGAATGCATATGTGTGAATAGAATATAGATAATGGTTTTAAAAGCAATATACCATCTTCAACTTGCCACTTTTCGGCAGCATAAAAATAGTTTAAAGAGCAAACAATAAATAAATATTAGTTAGGACATTAGGGAAGTGTAGCAGTTTCGTTTTCTACTTTAAATGAACTGAATATAGTCCCATATTGCAAGGAAACTAAAACTTAAATTTTTCTACCTTTAATTTTTCAAACTCCTTATTTTAATTTTAATTTTAGTGAAGCTAGTTTCGATACCACTCTGAAAAGGAAACCTATTCTACGGAAGACGTAGATAATGTCCATTTTTTTGTAAATCGATCTGCTTCGCAATATTTGAAAGTGTTGAAGTTTGGTGACTTTGAATTTGTGCAATAACAATCACTGGCACTAAATCAAACAATTCCATTTTTGAATTTTTGACATTTTAATTGATTATAAAAGTAATGTAATTTAATAAATTTTTCACAGAATTTTTTACCCGATTTTCCGAATACTAATAGTTTTTCTACACTGAGAATCTAATCAATGGAAACTTAAAATTATTTTGCAATTCCCTAAGATTATCTTTTTTGCTGCTGCTGTACTTTTCACATTTACAGTGCCACTTTCTTTCTGTTCATTTACTTTAAAAAATTGTATTTTTTTAAAATTTTATTCTTTACACACTTTGCACTGAAACTTAAATCAATCAATCGACTTATAATTTCAGATGGTGTGGTACAGCACTCACAAAGTCGGGTGTGGTTTCAACTACTGTCCGATGAACAACATAACACAGTTTCCTTACTTCAGTTATGTTTGCAATTATTGCCCGATGTAGGTTCATATTTATGCAACATCTAAAATTGTAAAAACTTGACATGTTAACATACAAAAATAGTGAGATTACAATGTTTCTTCCACACTTATTTCAGATTATTTATCAAATCGGTGATGTAACCGCTACAAGTAATGACGAAAGTTCTACTTTTAATATCGAAAAACGTTTTATTATTCGAATAATATATATATATATATATATATATATATATATATATATATATATATATATATATATATATAATATATATATATATATATATATATATATATATATATATATATATATATAACCGAAAAATCTAACTAATTAGACACTCCCGATAGCTCATACTATGTTCTTATAAAATAACTAATTGTTGGATAGAATTTATTTTAAGATTTCTAATTGAATAATGATAGTAATTGTACTTGTTAAGAATAATTGTTCGTAATTATGCTGAACATCAAAAACAATACTCACGCAATTGATAATAGCCGTAAAAATATCCTTATGCTCAATATCAACTACCTTAATTTAAAAAATATGAGAGATAGAGATAATTACTTTTTACTATTATCCAAATACATAGATTAATTGTTTCTCTTTGTTTATTTATCCCTAATATGATTGTGAATCTCATCAACGATAATTGTTTTGCACACGCTATGTGCACATTCATTCTTCTTTAATTGCAGACTTCTTTTTTTATAAATATTTATTGATCTAAAACACATTTGGAATAGTTCAAAATATTCTCTTTTTTTTTTAAAAAAAATTGCACGTTAGATTACTTAATAATTTAATATTTTTTTAGTTACAATGTATAGTACATTATTATATAGGAAAGAAAGTTTCCCTGGCGTTTTTAATTGGAATAAATGCACGGAAAATGAATTATTCATATGTTAACTGCATGGAACTGAAATACTTCGAAATGCACTTATGGAAAAATAATATTTATAGATTCTTTTGTTTCTACATTCTCATTTCTGGGTTAGGTTAGGGTTGAATTATGGCCGCACTAGAGCTGTACGAGAGCTATTGGCGGCGGGCGTCGTATTTCCGAACCACAGTCTAGTGACGAGCCTACACCTAAATAGGCACCCTACGCAACCGTTAAGGGTGACATCGTACGCAGCGTTAGGACTTTGAAGGATATTTAGCGTGCATTCCCTTACACGGGGAATTATTCGTCGGAAATTTTTGACTGAATGGGCCGATTATAGGTGGGCAGTAATTTTAGCGATGCCCGAACCTGGGACCTTTCGCATGCTAGGCGAGTGCCTAACCGCCAGGGCTTCCCCCCCCCCACCCCCAGACTTTTTGCCTCAAAGGCCCTCGCCAGATAAGACGGTGAAAAATGCCCCCATTCCAATCGGGCTAATTTTTTTTCTGAAAATACCTCATAGTATGGACAACTTCTCAGCCAAGTTTCAGCTCAAAAATATGACGCATTTTTGAGTAAAAAATTAAAGTTTTTTTTCTTTTTAAATTGATTATTCCCTGAATATATTTGATAAATCCAAAAAACTACTCATGAGTTTTTAGATATCATTGAGTAGTATTCTCAGAAAAATCCGCTCATAAATCTGATCGAGCGATCATTCTTAAAAATGCAATTTTATTTTTCAAAAAAAAATTTCATGCCAAAATCGTTTGGTCACAACTTAGGATTTTGTCTCTACATATTCCTCTATTATCAATCTATAATATATTTTTTTTCAGATTTTTAAAATTATTGGACGATAGTTTAAAAAAATAATTCTTAAAGCCTGATTTTTTTGCTCTAAAATCCATAGATTTAGAAATAGCATGCCCACTGATTGCGCAATCCCGTACAACGCAATGATGCGTGATGAATCCACATTTCGTCGTTTTCGCAATGCATCACGGGATACTGATTCACAAAAATGGTTTTTCCGAAGAGTTACATACAATAAAAACTGCATTTTTAACTAGCTTCTTTTGTGAATATATACCTCATGCCTTACAGAAATTATCAATACGCATGCAGTTATAAAATTATGCTAGCGAAACTTGTAAAAAGTTTTAATTAGTTAATATTGAATATATATATCTTTTATTAGTCGAATTATCTCATGGTGCCATCTGGTGGCGTATGGCATGCCATGTGCAAGAGCTTGCGAACTGCCTTATGGGATAATGGTTAACAAATGGCTTCACCTTTCCCCCTAGAGGCAGATCTGCTACTTTCTAAATCTATGCTAAATTCTTTAGTCCGAAAGAAATTCTCCCAGATTGAATTTCCCCGCCTTTGTTAGGAGTGCCATCTACCGAGTAAGTAGTGCGAAAAGTCAGGTTTTAAGAATATTTTATTTTTTTTAAACTATCGTCCAATAATTTTAAAAATCTGAAAAAAATATATATTATAGATTGATAATAGAGGAATATGTAGAGACAAAATCCTAAGTTGTGACCAAACGATTTTGGCATGAAATTTTTTTTTGAAAAATAAAAATGCATTTTTAAGAATGATCGCTCCATCAGATTTATGAGCGGATTTTTCTGAGAATACTACTCAATGATATCTAAAAACTCATGAGTAGTTTTTTGGATTTATCAAATATAATCAGGGAATAATCAATTTAAAAAGAAAAAAAACTTTAATTTTTTACTCAAAAATGCGTCACATTTTTGAGCTGAAACTTGGCTGAGAAGTTGTCCATACTATGAGGTATTTTCAGAAAAAAAATTAGCCCGATTGGAATGGGGGCATTTTTCACCGTCTTATCTGGCGAGGGCCTTTAAAATCGAAATAATATTCGATGACGTATTTTTTTGAAACTTCAAGGTAGCTTCAAAACTAGTAATAGAAATGTTTCCAATATTGTGTTTTTTATTTTAATTTTAACAGTGGAAACCACCCGGAGAGATTCGATAGACCATACACAAATGGCACTGCTTGTTCTGAATGCGAAGGAAATTGCAAGTTTAACAAATTATGCAGTAAGTTTTTGCATAATATATCACTATTAGCATAGAAAAATTAACTTCATTAATGTTTCTCAAATTTTTGAATTGGAACTCTTAACGCCTTTCAGATATAGCATTTGAAGAGTACACGGCAGGAACTAATTGATTTCTTTAGAGTCTTTCCGTAATTGTGTCTGCTTGGCGGACATTTGCGACCGGAAACCGGTTTCTCTTTCGGTTCTTCATTAGCGGTACAAACGTTCGACTCGTATCCACTTATCAAACATGGCCGCTGCCGATAGCATTTGCCCCGGATTTTTAAGTAGAAAGAAAACAAGTCGAACAGTTCAAAATATTCGCCAGCTATTTTTGCTTTCGATGCATTTTGTAAAAAGGGCTGCAAATCTTTCAATAAAAAATTTACAAACTTGAGTTGCATCTGAGCGTAAAGTTTTCTTAACAATCGTGCCATTAAAGGAATCCAATATTGATATGAGTCTAAGGTTTTAGGTTTTATATAGATTCCTCAAAACGTGCATAAATTTTACTTCATTAAGAAATGCTTTGATATCCTATTCAATATAAATTTTATAAGTGTACAGAGGGTGTTTTGTTTTTGTTCAGAACAAATTTAAAATACCTTGTGTGCCACAAAGTACACTCTAAAAAATTGAATGCTCAAAAACGACGAAATTTTCCTTCATTTTGACGATTCCATTACTGGCAAATGCTCCGAGTTTTCGTTTCCTCAAAGTGAGGAAATTTGAATCGTCATTTTTATGAGGATTTGAATGTCGTCTAATCTCAAGAAATATTTCGTCATTTTTGAGCATTTGAGTACAACAAGTAGATTCAGTTTCCTCAAAATCAAGATACAGAATCGTCAAATCACGATCGTAAAAGTGAGGATTCGCGTTTACTCAAAGGTCACGTGATAGTTTGACGAAGCAATCCTCAAAATTAACGAAATGAGGCTTGAGGATTCTTGAATTATCAAAAATGAAAGTGTTATTTCTGAGAGTGTAATTAAGTTAAGGAAGTAAAAAAACTCAACCTTGAAAATTTAGATTGTAAATAAAAGCAGAGACAGAGACAAGTATCGATTTGTCTCACCAGATCTGAGAAAATAGTAGATTATTTTCGTAAAGTACTATGCATTTCATACTCCTTAAACGAGAGGTAAATTATTTCAATAAATTAAATACGTTTTTATTACAGCTAATGGCTGTCCGTATGCGGACTTCTGGACCAACTGCGACGAATTCAACAGCACCAATCACGATTGGCTGTGCGATGACGAAAACACCGACAGATTCCAATCATGTCGGTCAACCTGCAGATGTAACGGGAAAATTCGTTAAGGCACAGCCATCCAAGATACACTGCTCAAAACAATTATGGTAGCACTTTGCGTACCTTTCTTGCCCTTTCAGTTTTCACCTTCTTATTTTTTATTCTAAAAATCTAAAAAATTTCAAAGATATTCATTATGCTCCCAGAATGAAATGGTAAAAAACAAGTTAGAAAAATCTTTCCTTTTTTAAACTAAAATTTAATTTTTAAAAATTTGAAACATAAAGTTTTAATAAATTATAATAATAATTTTTTCATACATTTATTTGATAAAATATTAAAAATCAATTTTAAACATCTAAATATGCAAGCATGAAGAATTTAGTGTAAATGTATTTAATAAAATTGTTTCAGAAAGAATTTTATTTTGCCATGTTTTTCATATTTTCATTTAATTTAAACAAACACTGTTTAATTCTTTAAGAAAAATGATTCGTCCATCTAACTATAAAAAAAGAAAATATACCTTTACATTTGAAAAAAAATTGCAACCTGGCGATTCCAAAGGGAATCATTGGGGATAGAAGGTTTAAAACAATGCGCTCCCCTAATTGTTTTGAGCAGTGTACTTTAGGAATGGATTGTCAAAAAGCCATTCAAACAAAAAGAGATAAACATCGATGCAAAAGTCCCATGATTTTTTTCCAGATAGTTTGTGTCATAATTCTGAACAATAGTTATGCTTTCATTTTCAAATTTCCTTAAATAAACTTGATTACTTATGTTAAACAATACAATGTTTTAATTAAAAATATATGCTGCCAAACTAGAGCAAAAAAGGTATTTGAAAATATATTTAATTTTTATGTTTTATACTCAAACGACAGTGGATTAAAAACGTAGACATGTCCCTTCCAAATTAGCTACTCATATATTCCCCATTGTTTTTTTAATACTATGATTGTTTATTTTGTTCTTATTTTCAAATTTTTCAATATAAAATACTTAATTATTAAGGTGTTGAGTATAAAAATCCTTGATAGCCAAATATTTATTTTACCCAGTTATTTTTCTCATATTTGCTTATCAAACGTTAGCTATAACACGGATACTTAACAATATTTTTACTCCTTTTTAACTTTATCCATTTGAGAGGAAAAAATTTTTCAGTCGTACTGCTGGATGGGTCTTTACTCCTAGAGTTCAGATCAGGATTTTTAGTTTTAAAAAAGTAAAATATCTTCATTCAAAATTATACGTGATACACATAAACTTATTATTTAATTTAATGAAAGATATTAATTTACTGAGTTAAATATCGTATTGTATTTAACAGTATTATTAAATAAAATAATAATTTTAAGTGTAATTATTATTAAATAAAAAGTGTTGAATCGTGTTGAAAATTATTTTTCCTTCTTATTTTTACACTTTCTTAAATATTATTATTCTAATTAAAATAAAGCAAATAACATAATACCGATCCTCAAATTTTTAGTTATAAGAAAAATAATTTTAATTAAACACGAGTGATACATGTTGTATCAATAATTATTCTCACACAAACAAAACTATTTTAGGAAAAATTTATCTTAAAAATGTTTCTTTACATAAATGATGAAATTGTGCTATCGCATGACAATTATTAATATCATTAGCACATTTTTTCTTTCCTTGAAAATAAATTCGTAAAATTGTAAAATATTTTTTTAGCGTTTTTATAACCGTTTATGTCTACGAAGAAGTAATTATTTTTATTACTTGGAAAGTTGTTATGACGTTATTCCTAAATGGTAATCAATAAATTCTCATTAACTTTTTATTGGTTCTAAAAATTAGAAAGCACGATTAAAAACTATTTCTGTAAACATCAATGGAAACCAAACAAAACCACGTGAAATTTTCATATTCGATTTTGTACATAATTAGTTCTTCTCATTTATCATAAGAAAATAAAGGATTAATTTACATTTTATTTAACTAATTATTGCCAGGGACGAAATACACCCTTTAATTCCAATTAAAATATACTTCTTTCATTTTAATTTAATATTTTGTAATTTATCTTTCCAACTACCAATGTTTGTTTAGTTTCTGGGAACGAAGACATTGTAGTTTTAGGGATAATTATTTTCGTAAGAAAAATACTACTTATATTTATTAGATTTATTTTGCAAAATCCCAAATAATGAAATAAGTGTATTTCGATTCACAAAGTTTAATTTGTTGTTATGAATCTTAAAATTAACAATACTTACAAAAACTAAAACATATTTTTTTTATTACACATTCAGCAACTTTTTGTTTTATTATTGAAGCAAAGGCTGGTATACATTTTAAAATTTAAATTAAATTAATGATTTTTTAAAAGTTTTGAAATGGGAAAAATTCTGAAAGAAATTTAATACTTTCATGTTTCTTTTATTAAAAAAAAAGTCTTTACTACAGTTTGTTAAAATTTTGCTGTCTAGTGTGAAGGACAAATTTCATTGAGAAATATAAGTTTGAAGAAGATAATAATTTCAATTCTAAGAAATATAAGTTTGAAGAAGATAATAAGAAAACTGCATCAAAATTCTAAAAAAAAAAAAAACTTACGGACAGATGGGATGCTTCCGGTCTTGGGTTTCATCATAAATGCTAAATCCAAATTAAGTACTTCTTGAGCCTATATTAGTGAATGAATGTCATGTTTGAACAAAACACCAATCGGAGAACCCATTTAAAGGTAGACAAGGAATCAATTACCTCACCTGAAACAAGGCAGCTGAACAACGTTTAAAAATTGTTGCCAATTGCTAGATATAAACTTAATTATGTGCCATTAGTTCAAATAATAACTATTTCTAAATAGGAAATAAGAAATATCATGCATTTTTTAACACACGATTACAGCTCGAGAACAGACAGTTTGGCACAGAAATGGATATTTGTCGCCAAATAACAAAAACAATCAGATCTGGCTAGTTTTTCTTTCACGCTTTGTGTTTATTCTCCATTATGTCGAAATGTCGAAAAGTCGAAGTCACCAGCAAAACATCTACAATAACGTCAATGGTCTAAAATAGTACACGCTAACATGTACAACTATTTGATAAATTTAAAAGAAATGAAGTTTTTTTATCGTTTAATATAATATAATTTCTTAGATCAAGCGTTCTAAGAATTTATTTCATTTAACAAAATTGCGCGTGAAAGCAATGTATATTGTACGAAAAATAAGTTTCAAAAATATGGCATCAATTAAAAAAAATGAATTCTTATAAATAAAGTTCAATGTGTGGTTGTTGTTCTTTTCTGATATTTTTAAAACATATTCAAAAAACAATGCAGAAGTTCAAAGGTCATAATTTAGTCAAATTATATTGCATCATGCCATGAATCTTTTTTGTACCTATTAGAATGTTGTTACCCACAAACAGCAGTAAGTGATAATATGTTAACTTAATATGTTCACAATACAATTGCTTGTTTGGCGAAATATTTTCCTAATTTTAATAAAACTATACTTTTCTTACTTACGCATTAAAAATATGTTATATTAATAAGTGTTATAAAACCACGTCAAAAATCTGCATTGACCAAAAATTACATATTGAAAGCTGAAACCAAAAAGTTAATCATGTGTAAAATGATTTTTTTAACAACTATCATCCTTTCAAAGTCGCATATATTTTCAATATAAAAATCAAATACTAATCCTTAACAGATGGAGAAAATATAGGCCATGGTAAATTGCAATTAGAAGTGGAGTAGTCGCCAAATAAAGTTAAACGTAGTGTTTTCTTAGAGAGTGTATATTTCATTTATGAACATGTTTTTGTGTGATTTCTTTTTTGAAAAAATTATATTATTAGTAAAATGCACTTTAATTTGAAATAATTATGATATTTGTTCCACTTGCATTTGCATTACATAAGCAATGAAGAATCATAGTATAGAGAATCCAATTAATATTTGGCGACTTTTGAAAAATCTTTCAAAGAGAGACAAACGACTTGTCGTGTTTTGTATTCAGGATTTAGTTGAAATTACGTCGCACTAGATATAACTACACTATTGCTATAGCTGAAGGGCCTCGTGAGTTAAAGCTGTTTTCAAAACTTTAAACAGTTATTTTTATAGCGTTTCAATGCAATTTGCAATATACTACTATTTTCCTCATTGATGCGATTGTGTTTATATATAGTATGTCTTTCTACAGTAAATTAATGACTACTGGTGAAAATTTTACTTTGTACATCGTTTGTGATAACTATTAAATTGTTTTTGTATAATTACGTCAACCTTTTATTTAAATAACTATAATAAAATAAAATCTTTATAATTTGACATTAGGTGAATGCAATGACTTATCTCTACCATAATGGGTTCAAAAGAAAGTAAAATTTCAACTTCTATCGCCGGTGACGGTGAGATACAATCAGAAAGTTCGAATACAAAAACTCAGCCATCTGAGAAAAAATCGGAAGTCACCGAAAACGAAAGTGCTACTGATAAAGGTCAAGAGTATTCGCTCGTGGTTAGGGATCAACCACCTTCCAATAAGGAATCTTCCCAAGCTAAGGAAAATGAAGACGGCAGTGTTGTGAAAATAAATAAACAAGAAACTTCTCAACCAGCGATTTCGGCAGATACTCTTAAACATGATCTACAAGATGTATCATCAGAATGTATTGAAAACAAAGATTCCGACGGGACGAATAAACAAGAAGATAACCCTTTAAAAATAGGTATTATAGATATTCAAGAGAAATTCCAGAAATTTCTGAAGGAAAAAGAACTAGAAATTCCCGAAACAAAATCGCCCACTACTAAAAATGAAATCGATAAAAAAGAAATAGAAAAAGAAAACGTGTTTGAGCCAAAAGGGAAAAGGGCAGATCATGAAAACGAAACTGAGGATGAAAAAAATGACGATGAAAAAGTCGAGGAAAACGAAGCAGCTATCAATGTCGAGGATATAGAAGGAATGGTTTCCTCCTCTCCAACGACAATAAAAGCTGAAGGATCATCAGAAAATGAAATTGCACCCGTTTTTTCGAAAAAAGAATTTTCCAAAATGACGGTTGCTGAACGACTTAAAAAGTTTTGGGGGACCAACGAATCAGAAGTACCGCAAATTGTTTCTTCCCAGACTATGGAAGATAAGGAGTTTGAATCAGAAGAGAAAATGGCAGGTTCTGAAAATGAAGGTGAAACTGAAGAGGAAAACGACAACGAAGAAGACGGGGAGAATGAACAAGATAGTGATGAAAATGAAAGAGTAGAGAAAGATTCATCTTCCATAGGCCAAGCAAACACAGAAGGTTCAACAGAAAAGGAAATATCACCTTCTTCTTCTGAAAAAGAACGTTCTCAGAAAACTTTCCCTGAACGACTCAAGTTGTTTTTCGAAAGCAACAAATCAGATGCATCAGAAACGGTTTCTTCCCAGGCATCACATGTGGAAAACAAGGAGTCTGAATCAGAAGAGAAAATGGCAGGTTCAGAAAATGAAGATGAGACTACAGAGGAAATAAAAGACAAAGAAGAAAACTGGGAGAATGAACCAGGTAGGGATAAAAATGAAAGAGTAGAGAAATATTCATTTTATAAAGCCCCAGCAAACACTGAGGGTACAACAGAAAAGGAAATATCACCTGCTGCTAATGAAAAAGAATCTTCTCAGAAAACTTTCCTTGAACGGCTCAAGTTGTTTTTCGGAACCACCAAATCAGATGCACCAGAAAAATTTTCTTCCCAGACTATGGAAGAAAAGGAGTTTGAATCAGAAGAGAAAATGGCAAGTTCTGAAAATGCAGATGAAACTAAAGAGGAAAGAAACGACAAAGAAGAAGACGGGGAGAATGAACCAGATAGTGAGGACAATGAAAGAGTAGAGAAAGATTCATCTTCTAAAGTCCCAGCAAACACTGAAGGCTCAACAGAAAAGAAAATATCACCTGCGTCTTTTGAAAAAGAATCTACTCGGAAAACGTTCCCTGAACGACTCAAGTGGTTTTTCGGAACCACTAAATCATATGCACCAGAAAAGACATGGATGAAAGATGACGTATCGACTATTGGTTCTGAAGTAACTATGCAAACCATTGAAACATATTCTACCATACCTTCTATTATAACCAGTGAAAGTAGTAAAACATTAAGTTCTCACTTATCTGGTTCAAAAAGCAAAATTGATGATTCAACGCTGTCTTCATGCATTGAGTCAAGTGAAAAAGTGACTCCCGAACTAGCTGTCAATGAAGACGGGGCTGAGTCCTCCGAAAAAGACATAGAAGAACTACAAGAAACGGAATCAGATAAAGAAGAGTCACGAAGACAAAGCGATGGAGAATCACAGAATACAGATGAAGATTCAGACCAAAAACTACGAGACCAGAAAGCCGTTCTTCCAAGTATATCTAGCACTAGCGTGGTGATTGAGCCTGAAGAAATAGGAACGGCAGAGTGTACAAAGGACGAATCTGAAAAAGCTGAAGACCCGTTTTCGGTGTTTTTAAATGCATTGCAGAAACATGAGATGCGTCGTTTAACTGAAGAAGAACTTGAACCGTTGGGCCATCAAGACTTTCAAATTACAATTGACAAAACTAATGAAGACATCCAAGGGCACTTTTCAAAAGCGTCCATCAAGAGAAAAAAAGCCAAGTTGCTGAGGAAGTCTAGCATGATAGCAAGTCCTAAGCCAAGCACTAGGTTTAGCAGAATGTCTCCACCAGGTAAAGTCTATTATATATTATTTAAGGTAGTATAAATAAATTTTGACATGACTAAAATAGTCATGAAGTAAAACCTATGTGAACTGCAATTAATTCAATGAGGACGAATAGCATTTTTCTAAGTAATCTTACTTCATCGCATTTGATTTATATCTCTATTCTATTAAAATGCCAAAACGAAGTCTTTAGGCACTCAAATTGTTTTGATGTCTTTTATCAAAGATTTGATGATGTGATCTCAAAGAGATGGTAATAAGATGTGCTTTTAATGTTTTTATGGGTATTTTTAAAAGTGCGTACAGAGTATGTTTTCCGGCGTTTCAACAATATACTTTCTAAAGGAAAAATAAGAATATTTTTTACTATTAGTGCTCTATATGACTATTTGAAGCAAAAAATACACAAGAAGATAATTACAAAAACTACTTTTTTTAGAATCAGAATCCAAAACTGATGTATCTCCTTCTAAGGCTACAATCAGTAGACTGTCGCCTACCACCGACGAAAAGACCTGTGAGTGGGAACCAGGAAAATTTGAGCCTAGAGTGGGCTATTACTACAGGCTGCAGTCATGGGTAGGCGACTACATCCAGGGCTACGACTACTGGTCAAAAAAGCAGGGTGACGTCCGTTTACATCACGTCGAGGAAGTAAGTTTTAACCTTTCAAAGTTGAATTGAACTTTTTTCAAATTTGAAAAAAAGAGTTAATTTAAAACTTTAACTTAAAGTATAAAAGTTAGGTGTCTGAGGTTATACCTTTCTTATAAAAAAAGAATTTTTTTAATATCGAATTGATAGAACTGATTTTGGAAGGGGGGTACGGACGGACAGACATGCAGACAGACGGACGGACGGACATCGACCGCATGTCAATACCTACTTTTTCATTTTTTTTAATTCTTTGAATTAAAAAAAAGAAAAGTAGGCTAAAAATTATGCAGATTTAAACTCCTTCATTAGTTATCTTAGTTAGAAAAATCTTATCTGCAAATTGCACCTGAAATATGTTGTTAAATGCAAGTATTTTTTTTAACTACATGTTGCAGGTGCGCTTCAACATCGATGACCACAGTGCTTGGTATGACCAGAATATGTCTAAAACAAAGATATCCAAGTCAGCTCTGGATAAAAGACGAGACGTGACCATGAAGAAAATCGAAGCACTTAAAGTGAAGGCTCCAGAAAGCGTGCAGAAAGGGGTACATTGAATATTACAGTGATTTAAACAAACGGAAGCATAAAATATCATTAATATTATTAATAATACCTGTAAAATTCAAAATTATAAAAGATTTAAAAAAAAATTGACGCTATGTATTTGTTTAACATAAACTAAACAATCAATGGTGGTAGTTAAACCCATATTTGTCAAAAACCTAGTAAGAAATGTAAATGTTTGATATAAATATATAATTAAATTATTGCAACCGATAATTTAATGAACTCTTGATTATGTATGTAAATGAAAGTAGTATCTTCCCATAGAAGCTACTAATCATCCATTATTATCGGAAAAAAAGACATTTGAAATATCAGTACTTCTATTAGCGGAATTTAAGAAGAACTTTCAACACTTTCTTAAATTTACTTGCTTTAAGCACTCATTTGAAATATGCTCCAATTGTTTAAGGGAAAACAACTTCCAATAGCCTATGATCCTAAAGAACCAGTCGCCGAAGAACTGAAGCAGGACTTGAAGAACATGTTCATGGAATTCGCCAGGAACGACCCGTCTCCTGCTAAGAACCGAATGTCCCTGAAAAACGTCGACAAGTGGCTGGAGAGGGTCGGACTCTTGGACCACCAGAACCTCACCCTCGTGCACACGGGGCTCTGTTTCATAGCCGCCGGTGGGAACAGGTAATGAGAGATGGTTCGATTACTTTCCATTGAGTTATACACTCTTAAAACAAAAGAGTGAAATCCACTCCAGTAGGAGAAGTGCATTTTCGACACAGGAATGGAGTTAATGGTGAATATTATCTCAGACTGAGTTAAAATCACTCGTTTGGAGTGATCCTGTCGGAGGTTTAACACACAAAGGATCCACTCCAAAAGGAGAAGTGCATTTTCCGGACTGGAGGAGTGAAAATCAATCAGGCTGAGTTAAAATCGCTCGTTCGTTTTAAGAGTGTACCTGAAATTAACTGAAGAGTACACGGGAAGAACCGCTTGATTTTTTTAGAGGGGCTGTGAGGCGTCCTGTGGTCAGTGTCTTGATTTACGGATCGGAAGGTCCCGCGATCGAGTCCTGGTCGCTGAAAACTCACCGAGTATATGCGGAGTACGTGCTGGTTAAATCTGTTGGGTCCGAAAGTCCTGTGGGCGGTCATTGCGCAGTTTCCCACGGGTACAGGTTCCTGGAGACTATTTCCCTCCCCTTCAGGGACATGTCTAAATTGTGGAGGGGGCGCGTGATAGATGGCACCATCTGTCACGTATATGTGTGAGTGTGAGTGTGTGTGTGTGTTGTGACTGTCTTACTTGACGAAGGTTTATAAGCGGCTCTCTGAACAAGCACACAAGCCTGAAAATAATGTATATCAACCAACTAACATTTATTTAGAGTCTCTCCGTAATTGCGTCTGCTTGGCGGACATTGGCGACCGAAAACCGGTTTCTCTTTCGGTTCTTCATTTACGGTACAAACGTATACTAACTTATCTCTGGTCTGAATCAGGGTTGCCGCGAAAGATAAACAAAGCGAGTAACCGGTTTCTTTATGCCAAGTTTAGGCTAGTTCTCGCTATCATCCCCAAAGAGGGTATTAAGGAAACCAGTCTAAGAAATAAAGCGGTTCTTCCCGTGTACTCTTCAACTGTCAAAGACGATTACGTATATAGAAGAAACACGCCATAGTTGACGAGTCCAGGGGAATAATCCCTTAATTTACTAGGAATCTTCCAGCAATCAGGTCGGCTCTTGGCGGACACTGGCTGCAAGAAACCACCATTGGTCTTCGCTTGGTACGCGCGGGAGAAGAACCATGTGAGAAACCGATTTCCTTACACCAATTTAGGCGATGACTAGTTATATTGCCAAAGAGGCCTGATACGAAGGAATATCCAGTCTATGAAGGTTTTTTCCCCCACTACTCTTAAATGTGTTTGATTAAATATTCGCAATGGGCAGAACGTCGAGAAAGCGTGCTCATTTGTACTGTAATTATTGCTAATGGTAATATTTTTGTATTGTTAGTTAACTTTTTTATGCAAATTTTACTGTTGTGTTTTTTTAATAAAAATATGGATTCATGAAAAAGTTTTATAGCGTTGTTAAGAATATATCGTTAAAATTGAAATCAATTTAAATTTTTTGAACTAAATATCCTTTTAGATACCACGGGCTGACTTTTGAAGAATTCTTTACGTTTGTCGAAATGATTTCTGACACGTTAAACAAGCCAATCAAGCATTGTATAAATCGATTGAAGTATGCTGTATTGGACTTATCAATGGCCGATAGAATGAAATGATCAGTCATTTGTTGAATTAATGTATACACATTTTGATTGAATAAACTCCTGTGACTCTCCTGTATGAAAACTCTCTTTGTGTTAATCGTTGCTTAGGGGAAAAAAAACATCAATTACATTAGAATCCGTCACTTGACCATTGTTCTATATTACGAGGCGCTGGTGGCTGTGTTAAAGCTTCCAGAAGGAGGCTAGAAGTAGGCAGATGGAAACTATTACCGTACCTTTTCTTTATAATGTTTACAATGAGCCGATCCAGCGGCGCAGTGGTTAAGGCATTGGCCTCTGGAGCTGCTGGGTCCGGTTTCGAATCCCGTTCAGGCATGGATGTTTGTGTTTGTCGAGTATATGCGGAGTACGTGCTCGTAAAATCTGTTGGGTCCGAGGTGGTAGGTCCCATGGGTACAGGTCCCTGGAGAAAATTTCCCTCCCCTTCAGGGACATGTCTAAATTGCGGAGGTGGCGACAGATGGCAACATCTGTCATATGTGTTTGTGTGTGTCTTGTGTTGTCCTACTTGACGATGGTTTATAAGCGGGTCCTTGCGACCAAGCACACAAGCCTGAAAATATATGTCTACCAACTTTACTTTATAATGAATAGAGAGGTGTAATCTACGGGTCTATCACCAAAAACGTTCTTAGTTCTTTCCTTGTCCTAACCATACTATAGACGTATTCGCGCTGGTTAAAAAATAAGTCCTCGAAAAAAAATCACCGGGTTGCCCGTGTACACTGCGATATACTTGCTCGTTAAATCTGTGGAGTCGAAAATCTTGACGGCCCTCGTTAGCGAACCATGTCGCTTGAAGTTCCGTTGGGTGTTGGGTACCAGCTCTGGGCTTCGACGTCGTCACTTGGCCAATGTTGTAATTTGCGAGGCGTAATTGTCTGTGTTAAAGCTTCAAAAGGAGGCGAGAAATAAACAGCCGGAAAAGATAACATTACTTTTTAAACTGAAGGTGAAAAATAGGGGTCATTTTTTTAAGTTTAGAATTTAGTCATAATATGAATCTGAGTAGCGCAATGTCAATTCTTTGATTGTTCCTCTCACGTAAAACATGCGTAAAGCTGAAGATTCCTTATTTTGGTAGTGGAAATTGGTGCAAAAAATATTAAACAATGCACAGATAGACGAAGATTATTAATCAATCCATGTCGGGTATTTCCTTGGCTATAGATTTGATTTGTCAAAACTTGCACACAAATGGTAATGACCTGTAATTTGTTTGTGGGCCCGTTCTCATGCTGAGCGAATGCAGGCTATTTGCGGACTTTCAGGGAAAAAGTCCCTCTCTAGGGAAAATTGTGGTATCGATCAAAACGTATCTGCCTAATAGATAGTAATGATAAAGCCACCTTTGTATACATTGCGGTTTGTTGACCAACGGAATATTTGGCGTCAGTTACTCTGTAATCAAATGCATAAAATTGTCATTTGTATTAGGAGCAATCATTTTAGAATGCTAGAATGCATATATTAGCGAGTATGCTTTTAATTATGAAGGTTTTGTTAATTTTACCATTATAATGTGTTTATGTATTGCCACACATTTAATCATTCCTTTGAAAATATATATTCTTAAGCAGGAGTTTATTTTATTATTAATCCTTTATTTTCAGAATTTTTGGGTAAAATTAAAAAAAATCTTTCAACTCAATTTTTTAAAAAAATATAATTCATTAAAAAAATTTTGGTTATCATTGTAATTATGAAGTTAATTCCGCGGATCTAAAGGTAATCTTATTTGCAAGCACTTCTAATTTTTAATAGAAAAATTGTTTTTTAAAAATAATTGCCAAAAACGGCGGAAAGAGCAGCCTCGTGAGTAACCACGGTGTCGCTTCCGCGATGCCGGCATTTGCAACTGAACGTGTTAGAGGAGGCGCGTTTACATGAGCCATCGAATCCATGGATTGAAAAGCAAACTCAGATCTCTCCCAGACAGAACCGGAATAGCAGGGTTAATTGAGAGGTTCCGCAAACTCTCCAAACAGGGAGTGTTTGATGTTTCATACCATGGATTCGGCCACTGACTATCATTTGGGTTCGAAATCCAGCTCGACCTCTTTTTCCCCCTTGATGGGGATTTTTGGATTCCATGGATTCGATGGCTCATGTAAACGCGCCTAAGGTTTCACAAAATAGCCGGCAAAATGCCGCCTATTTCTTGGCACATGTGAACGCGCCGTGTATGAACCAAACTAAACCAAAACGGTGATTCTTCAAATAAACCAAACGCCGATACAGCCTCCTTATTCGAAAACTGTGACTGCGTATAATCTTTTGTTATGATGTGAAATGAAATTCCAATCAAAAACTAATTATTAAAGAAGGAAAGTGCGTATTATTTATTGAACAATACAAGAATTATAAGTTATTTTTTAAGAGTCTGGAACCAAAATTACATCAAGATGAGTTCTGAAGTCGCAGAAGTGACAATAACCTCTCCAGATGTCATTATGATTCTCATTCCACTGTTACTTCTTCTCCTTCTGTTGACAATTGGCATTCTGGTGTGGCACTCCGGTTTGTTTATCACCCCCGATGTCAAAACGTGCAAGCCCCCGTTCGACGAGCTTGAAGTGGCCTACAAGTTTGTCCGGGGAAGCCACAAGGACTGCAGCCTTGTGTACGCCGAGGCTCATTCTTTGGCCCCCGAATTGCGGTGCATTGGAGTGTATTATGACAATCCACAAGAGGTTTGGTTTAATTTAATCAATGTAATTTTTAAATAACAGCTATGATATAAACGCCTGAATCGATTTTCGTTCAGTAGTTGCTAAGCAACGAAAATAAGTAATGACCAAATATGGTAAACATTCTGCTTCATATTTCATACATCTCGATAAGTGTCGCAAACCTAAGTTAAATTATCAAGCTCGCAAATGAAAGACCGGCCATTATATCATAGCTACCAATTAATATTTTTAGTATTTAAGATTGGTTGAATTGCTGGTTTTCTACTCTGCCAGAGTATTAAAGGTATTATTAGTAAACTTTTCCTCTATAATTGTTTAAGACTATGTTCATGTGAAAAGGATCAATATTTTAGTGTGCTCATGCATGTTACTTCAGCGCCACTAACCACAATGCATTTTGCTTAAAACTGCTGGATAGCAACAAATCATTTATCAACCTCTCAAAATCTGAATTAGAATTGTCGGCAGCAGCAGCACTAAAATTTTATTTTTAACTTGAATATTACCATTTATTTTATTCATCGTTTTCTGCTGTTGCTGGAATTCCATTAGGATGTAATTAGCAAGAAATAGCTGCAGATATGAATCCTATTCACATTAACTTTTGAACCATTTAAAAAAAAATTGCTTTGGGGATCGTTGCAAGCAAAAGTTAACGACACAATTCTGATGTTATGGGATGCAACTATTCTCGTTCCCTGCCTATCCAACCATTCGCATGTGCAGTTACTTGGACATATACGTAATGGGTATACGGTGGATGTACATGTAGCCACTCCGAAAGTAAGAAGTATAAAGTCGAAAAAAATTAAGACCCGAAAATCAGCATTGTTAAAAATTAAATTTAACCCAAATTGTCCCGAAAATATCAGTGACGAACAGTAACGAAAATTTTCTATGACTTTGTGACCACTAAAAAGTAATTCAGTTACTTTCTGAAAAATCAACCAGTGTTACTCGGCATTACTTCCAAAAGTTAACAGCATGCATTACTGCAATCCCTATGCATTCTATGTTTTCTGAATCTGTCTATTCCCATAGTTATAACAGCATAACTCGTCATTACCTCCAAAACATAACAGCGTTACAAGCAATGTGTTACTGCAATCCCTATGCATTCTATGTTTTCTTAGTCTGCCTATTCCCATAGTTATTACAGCATTACCTCCAAAAAGTAACAGCGTTACAAGCAATGTGTTACTGCAATCCCTATGCATTCTATGTTTTCTGAATCTGTCTATTCCCGCAGGTTGGCGACTCCTACATGCGTTCCATCGTGGGCGTCATCCTGAACGACAAGGACAGGACTCTTTCGGAGGAGGATCGCCAGCGGCTGGTGGTGAAGGGCTTCCAGATCGCCCAGTTCCCTGCAGTGGAGCTGGCGGTCTACGCCCACTTCCCCCACTCCAGCTTCCTCTCGGTGCTCGTGGCTGTGAACAAGGTCGTGCCCAGCCTCAGGGCGTACATACAGGTATACACTGCTGCCGTGTACAGACATTTTGAAGTAATCTGGGCTGCTAACTTAACAATATAGGTGTAAATGCACATTATGTTGGAGCATTTTTATTTTAAGCATATTAATTTCAAGCAAGGAGAAGTCATTTATCAGCATTATATGCAGAAATATATTTGAAATTTTGAGAAATTAAGTTTTAGCATGCATTCAGATAGATACAGTAAAACTTCTACAAGAGACCACCTCTATTAAGCGACCACCTCCGCAAACGGGCAATTTTTCAAGTCACCGATTTTTCCCCCTATACGCTTAATGTTAAAAATACCTCTCGGAAAGACCAGACCAACCTCCGGTTACGACCACATTACAGGTCTCATCCGGGGGTCACTTTTCCAAGAACTCTTGCTTTCCCGACGCCAATGATCATTGTTTGCCCTTTTCATCCTTTGAATTACCTTCATCCATATTAGCGCGCGGAATTTTCACCATCAGCCTGAAAAATTGGAACAAATTCAGCCCTCCCCCTTGTTAAAAGGAACATTTCGAAAGACCCTTCCACGAATTGCCCGAGTTGTCAATAGGAAGCTTCTTTCACTTTACTGCAGTTAACAATTGTAAGGTAGGGATCCATTATGTACGTTGACATTCCCAGCCAAAGTGACGCTTGGACACGCCCTTTCAAAAACAAATCACTAGGGTTGATCGCTGTCACACAAGCAAGGCAAGGGGCTAACGCTGATGGCAAAGAGGTAGATAAGGTAGGTAGGTAGGTTTGAATTATCGTCGCATTATGGCTACACGGGGGCTATTGGCGACGGGCGTCGTAATTTTCAAGGAGTTTAAGAAACTCACAGAATGGAGTACCACCAGTGAAATTTAAATTTGCGAAACACGAAAGACGTTTCAATAAATAGACTTTTTACAAAACTTTAAAAAAAAATTTAAATATAGGTGCAGTCCGAAAAATCGAAAAAAAATATATATATTTCTTCTTATTTTAAAAGATGGTAACTTAAATGTGTATTGTAAAAAAATAGGACCTTGTTTTTGGATACAAATAAAATAACTTAATAAAATGATGAAAATTGTATACTTTTCATAATTTTTACTACTAAACCATTGATTATAAAATTTATTTGAACATTTAAGCTGCTCAGTGATGAAACTTCTCAAAGAGACCACCCTCCCTCAACGACCGATTTTCCTCAGAACGGAGGGTGGTCGCACCCGAGAAGTTTTACTGTACTACTGTATGAAATTCGATACAGAAATTAATGAGCTGTCTGTGCTACCAACTTAAAAAACTAGGTGCTCAATAGTTAGGAAGGGCATCTTTTTAATTATTTAGAAAAACGTACTTTGAAAACAAATTCTACCAATGGTATGGGATTCTACATGTAACCTTAAAACACCCTATCCGGATTTGGAATATACAATAAGCAGTTTTACTATTTTTTGTAGGATCACAAGTTTCACTTGCAATTTTTGGAAAACTGGAGTCCCAAAATTTAAGAAATCAGAGCTCATTGTATCCAGAGTTTCTGAATAATATGTTGGCCTGAGTTTTTTAAGTTTTTAGGTCGTCAGAGTTTCCATATTTAACAATCGCTACAATAAGGATAGTTAACATCATTTGCAAATTGAGGATTTTATGAAATTAGGCTAATTTTTCTAATTTATCGATCACTTTAGAAATGTGATTTTAGGTCTGCCTAATTTTGGTGATTATATGATCACAGCAATAGTTTGACAAATATAGGATCGGGGAACATTTGTAATTTTAAGATAATTATTTTTAAGGAGATTTATGGGGACCACAATTTAAAAAAGGTTATCATTAACGACTTCAGGAAACTAGTCGAGATAATTGCAACTGCATTTATTTCGTGGTTGCAAAATTGAAAGATCTGGTCGCATTTTACGACTAGCAACCATTAACATAGAACTCTGGTGAGACTGGTGATGGAAATTGTTGTAAACACATCTTAATTAGTTCAATTAAACAAAGCGCCCATATTTGCATTTATGTTGTCCTTTCTTGTTGATACCACAATTTCTAACACTATATGTTATTTGAAAATTATTGTATTTTGGTTGAAACATCAATTACAAAGGGTAGAGGATTTTGAACAACACTTTTGTTTTGCTATCTATTTCTTGTGTTACTCTTATCAATATCTATTAAAATTATAATAAATGGTTTTCTTACTTGCAATTGTTTTTCCACTCAAAGTAAAAGTTAGAAATGGTACTGTTATTCACTAATAAGATATCAAAGTTGTCCAAAGATATTTTATTATACTGAAACATTTTAAATCGGTTAAAGTATGGGCCAAACCCGCCAAATCAAAATTGAACCTTATAGGTGGAGTTCTTATTAGAAAGGGATTTGGCCTTTAAAATCAAAGTGAGAAAATTAGAACTTCCTAACAAGAGAGTAATGTTTTAGCAAACCAAACAGTTTTCATGTTAAAGCATTGGAATGTATTTCATTGGATTAAAAACATATAAGTAAGAGATAACAGAACTATTAAAGAGATAACTTATTGTTATAAAATTAGAAACTGGTGCAATATAGACTTCATGTGACTCTGGGCCTGGTCAAAAATGTCCTATAACTTGTTTAAAAAAAAGAGGATTAACAAAAATAAATACCAACAAAGTAATTAACTTATTTTATTAGAAAATATTTATGGCTTTTTCTGCCAATTTCCTGATGTTTTTTACATGACTCAAAATGCCAAGAGCGTATGTTTGGACTATATTTAACTGTATTGCTGTATAATATACTTATCCCATTTCAGGAGATGAAACTCCAAGCATACCCCTTGATCGAAATCTGCGATGGCCATCAAATAGTGTATGCCGCTCCCCTCTCCAAACAGAGCGAGTTCTTTGTCTACGAAGCTCTCGCCGAAAGCGAAGAGGACATTACGTCCGAGAAAACGGTTGACGAAACCGAGGAATTGTCCTCCAAAGATCTCGAAGAAATTCCTGACACTGTCAGTTCTGTGGAAGGGGCCGGATCCAAAGTGGAAGAGTTGCCCTCCAACGAGGAGATTTTGGAAAGCTTAGAGGACAAGAATAAGGGTAGTAATGGGTCGGAGGCCAGTACTGAGTCTTTTGAGGAATTGCAGCTTGATTCTTAGGGAGATGGTCTTGGACTTTTTTTTTATTTGTGCAGTAGGGTCTTACTAATCTGGATTTGGCTATGGCTTTTATACATATTTTATTTAGAAGTGTCATAATCCTGATAAAGCAATAGTTTCATGCTTAATATCCTTGATTTTTAGCAAAGCTTTTATTTATTATCACCTAACATTTAAGTTTGGTTAATTTATTTTTTATTTTACACAGAAAAAATAGCTCATAATAATGTATCTTTATAGCTATTATTTTTTATTTTGGCTAAGCTGCTATTTCTTTTATTTTAACATAAATTGTTTGTAATAAGTGTTTTATGTTCCTGGCTTGTGTAGACTTAAATAAACATTACTTAATCACTGTTAATATTAACAGTATTTTTTTTACAATATATGGAATTTTCTTTTTTGAACAAACAATGTATAAAACAATCTATGTTTTTAAATAAAAGCACTTTAAAGATTTCAAACTAGAGAATATAACTGTTAAAAAGATTTAGTTTTTAGTTTCAAAATATTGACCATTGTTGGGTTATGGCTTGCTGGAATTATGACCCACTAGCAAATAAATACATGTTTTTTTCACTGACTGAAAGAATATAAAATCAACCCAAGTATTTGTGCCATTCAATAATCTATTAGATAATAAGCATATGTTATGGTTCCTGCTCGTTATAAAGTATGAATCCTGTTACTTCCTTAAATTGAAACATTTAAAATCTGTTATAAAATGTACACTTCATAACAAAGAATTCATAAGTGATAGAAAACACTTTATTCGCCCATTGGGCCTATTACATGAGATTCCGATATCCAGAGTATAGCTCTAGTGCTAGAGGAATTTAAGCAAACCCAGACCCAAAGATTTTCTGAATATTTTGTTTCAAAGCGTGATAACTAAAGAGCTTTAAAGATTTTAGAAAACAGGACCAAATCAATCTGTTTAACTTAATTGCTTAATGTAAACACGCCATAAGTGTTGGTAATTCAGAAACCTTTGAAAATCAAACCTTTTAATTTCTGTATAGCATGTAGTTTATAGTAGCCTAATTTGATTTTTTTTAAAGCAAGCTATTTTTACTCTTATTTGAACAGATTTAATAACAGTTTTTTCCCCTAAAAAACCTCTTTAAAACTCTGTGTTTTCTGAAAGAAATTTTTTAAATAATCTAAAATATTTTTTTTCTAGTTCATTGACCTTCCCTTTGAAAAGAATTTTGTGTTTTTCTACATATATAATTGTTCTGTGCTCACCAATACAAAAAATTAATATGTAAAATAAGGTGCAGTGTAATAGATATTTGAGATTTAGGTAAATACAAGAATATAACAAAATACTTATTACAAATAATTGTACAATACAAATGCACCTTGCATCTTTATATTTTTATTTAAAATCTCTGGTGCCATTAATTAATTATTTTATGAAGCTTTTAGCAGATTTACCGCTAACTTTTTTCTCCTGCTTTGCCATATTACAGCATACTGGTCTATTTTACTTCTATAGTCCATTGAGGATTAATTTCATATTTCAACATAGAATTCTAATTCAAACAGCAAGCTAAGTTACTTAAAAACATATTAGTTTTCAAATGGATCTTTATACGAGTCCAGATTAGCAAAATCCTACTGCATGGAAGAATTGCTTGAAAGACATAAGTTATTAAACATGATAGTTAATGCCGGAATGAACAGTACTTTGATGTATATGCACAACTCTTGTACTTTGAATATTATATCTATAGTAATATTGTGCTACTAGACTTATTTTTTTTGATAAATGCAAATGTATGCATTGGTAAAATTTTGTAGTTTAAGTTGGCAACTGTTTTGAGAATGTCAATTCATTTGACTTTTTTAAAGTTATTTTTGGGTACTTTGAAGTCTTTGCTTTATCAGCTGCATATCATTGTACACATTTACTTATGCCTGTTTAAAGCTCGTTTTAGTTTCATTAGCAAATTAATCTGCATGATGTTTTCTAGGACCAAATAGTATACATGCAACAATTTAAACTTAAATATGTATAAAAAATAGTGTTAATCATTTTGATTCAGGTGCTTAAGGACGCATACACAAAAACTTTGTGAACTATTTATCTGTCGCTGCATATATTAAAGAGAAAGAGTTGCTGTTTTTGAATAGTGTTTTATTAATAGAACTTTCTAATTAATTTGCTATTTTCAATTCTGATTGGCAATTCTGAATGCGTAGTAGGAAATATATATTTTTATATTTTTTTTAAGTGAACCTATTGCTTTTTATATCAAAAAGTATTTATTTGATTTTAAAGATGGAACTCTGTGCCACAGTGAAGGGTTAATTAGATAATACCTCCTGACTTTTTCTAATGTCAAATTGTTTTTAGATTTTTATTTATTATGCTTATTTTATTTAAATAATATGCTCTTTTTTGCTGATTTATTGCTTGCATATTTCTCAAGTTCTTTAAAAAATATTATTACAAAAGTTTTTTTGTTGAAAAGAATATGTGTTATATTATGAATAATTCCTTAATGGTTGCAGGCTTAAGTCCTAACTTTTCAGAAAGTTCAATTACGTTTAATGCAAGCATTTCTAAATAAAGTTAACGGATATATTTTTAAATATTGAGAAACAACTAACTTTAGATATTGAAGGGCTAATATGTTACACTGTTTATCAACCAAAAGTTTTTAGTTTACAAAGCATTTTGTTCCTATTTATTGCTTATTTTTATACAATTTTGTTATTGAATTTTTGGAATGTAGTAGATTCCTTTGGGGGTAAAAAGATGCAAGACCATATTTTTTATATGAGTATATGATGCTAATTCATTTAAAATTACAATATTATTATAGTTTATTGTGAGTAAATACTGAGCATCAATACTTTATTATTTTAGTAGAACAATTGTTTCTGCAGTTTTTATAGTAAGAAACCACTTAAGTATGATAAAGCACTATATTTTTCGCAACACAATTTATTTTGCTATATATTTTCATTCCATTTTTTCTCAAATTACCAGTATATTAATGATTACCATTTTTAAATATTTGTAGTTTGACGAGCTCTATATTGTGAAATACCATGTATGCAATGATACAATCTACAAATTTTCCTTAGAAAAATTAAATACAAAATGTAGTAAATCTAACTTTTTTTCTGAAAAGATCTTACCAAGCCTTACATTTTTTTAAAAAAATATCAGTTCATAACTTAAGTATGTAAAACACTTGATCTCTATTATTTCAATAAAAGATAACTGGCTGATCTGATAGTTTATTCTTTGAAAATTTTCTGTAAAGTTTTACTTATAAATGTTCTTTTAAATGTGTAAACCCCCACGGATCAATAATTTATTTGGCTTGGATTGTTTGCTGAAAACAGTATTTTCAACCTCAATAACAAATGCAGATTTTATATAAATGTTAGTATCTCAAATGTTATTTCCCTTTACTCTTGTACATAGTGATGCTAACAATTTAAACTTAACTAGTGTCCCAAAATACTGATGTATTTCACTGCATTAGTTCCGTATATCTGTTACAATGTACAAAGAGATCCCCAAATAGTAAAATTACTAGTTAGAGGTTAAAAAAATGTTTTATATTATGACATTTAAATACCATTCAACCAACTAACTAAATGCATCTTAACTAAATAATTTTTTTTTGTCCCTAGTCGTTTTTCTTTCTTTTATATAAAATTAAATTGCTGTATAAAATTTTCCACCGATAAACCTTACAGCAGTTAATGTCTGCTGCGTTTTTTTTTTTTAAATTTATTTAAAGTGCTTTCGGTCTACTATTGAATTGTAATAGTTGTATAAATTAAAACTGTTATTCTACAGAAGATATCCTGTACTTCATTGGTGTTCATGATGAATAAAGTGTATATGCATTACATTGCCAGTTTATTTTACATTTAAAACTAGAAGTATTCCAATTATCCATTTTTTTTCTTTTCAATCAATTAGCGATTCGCTAAAAATTCTTTCAATAATACATTTAAAAAAATCTCAACTACATTCAGGGTGGAAAAAATCATGATTTAAAAAAAAATCGGATTTATTTGATTTAAATCGGATTATTTTGATTTAAATCAGACTTTTTGATCTTTTTAATATTTTGCATACTAACTTGCGTATTCTAGGGAATTTGATTAAGGACTTTAACTTATCACTTAAAAAATTAATATACACATACAATGAAGAATATTTCAAATTTATATTTAGTTTTTAAAAAACTATGAATACTACTAAATAAATGGATATTTTTAATTTTACAATCTGAACCATTTAACTGCAATCTGAACTATTTAACTATCAGTTAAACTGCAATAATAATATCCATTCTTTAGATGTAAGTAAAATAAATGTTGACAAATGCTAGACTGAAACCTAGATTTATCTTAGAAGAAATACTAATCGTAATTATAACCAAGTCTTTATCTTAAAATTAAAACTTATGATTCCACATATAGAATAAATTTAGTAAAAAAAAAAGGATTAAGTTACCATGATGACATTTCATTTATACAAAAATACTAATTTTGCTGCCTTTCCAGCACCCAACCTATTTCTTACAGTTGAATGCACCAATCCATAGGATGAAAAAAAAATTTCCACTAATGGGGGAAAAAAATTATTTAAAACAATGATTTAAAAAAAAAGTGATTTAAATCACGATTTAAATCAAGCTGATTTAATTCAATCTACCCTGATTACATTACTATTGTATTCGACTATACTGCTGCGGGAAGTAAACTGCAGTTTCTTTAAAAATGAATTGGAAAATTTTTGCTCTGGAAGAATTCGGTTTTTTGTTTTCTTATAGGTTAGCGTGATTTAGTGCTTGCAACAGTGGCCCAAATCATTAGGTTAGTTACTGCAGTTTACTTGCCCACTGCAGTAATAGTTAGGTCACGGGAAGTGCATTTATAAATATTTTTTAAAAAAACCCGAGTCATCTTACATCAAATTAGAGTAAAATGTTTATCCAGTAGTAAATACATTTTGCTCGATATGGCCGAGAGGCCAAGAATGAGCGTTGGATAAAGTAATAAAGTTAGTATATTTTGCTTTAAAAAAAAAAAAAACTTTTAATACTTATATGCTCTTTCCATTTGTATGATAATGTTTTCTATATTATTTCAGTTCTTGCTGAGTTTGGTAGTTAAAGTTGAAAGAAAAGTTAGTAATGTTACTACACTCCTTGCCAACCTAAGTTGGGTAAATAGAAATATGCCATGGAGAAGATCCTTCCGCGTATGTAAAGAGTTCCATAAATAATTTGTGAACCCTTTCAGAAAACATGTTTAAAACATTAATTTCGTTCTAAGTGTAACAGATTTGAATATTATTTGAGAAAATTTGGCAATTTTATTGGAATGAAGTGTATTTTGGTGAAATTGTATTCAGATCTCATTTTGTTTGTAAATATTACCTTACAAGAGTTTCCAAGTAACAGACCAATCACGCTTTTCCCTCTGCCTTTTTACTCTTTGTTTTTACTCAAGTTAGGTTGGCACGGAGTGTAGGGGCCTCTCGAAATGCAAAAAAAATTGACATTCTTCATTATCTTCTTTTAGACAATAATAACATTTACATATAAATTAAAATATTTTTATTTATAAAACACTTTTACATGAAGGAAATATTTTGGTATAATACTATTTTCTATGGACTGTATACGATGGGAGGATGAAACTTTTCTTGAAGAAAACTGAAAAAAAGGGTATTAAAAAAGTGTTACATATGGTGTGTGATGATTTTGGTTATTACTTTATTGTTATTTACTCTTTAAGGGGACACATTACCTAAAATTTAGGGCTGCCCAGAAAATGATTAAACATGCTAGAACTCTGTGATATTAAATATTGCAAAAAATGAAGGTATCATTTATAGTGATAGAGGTTTTTTGAAAATAATATGGTGGTTTTGCAATTTTTTTTGAAATTTTCTGTTGATTTTTTTAAATATAAATTTTTTTTAGCTTATGAATGGTTAAAAGCCTAAGGCTTTTAAGTTAATAAATGTAGAGCTCCAAATTTTTTTTCCTGTGTTAAGGCGTATACCACAAACAAAAGTTGGTATGGAATAAGGTCTAGTGTGATTAGAATTTTTTTTTAAATAGTGATGAAGTTGAAAATTTAGAAAAAATCTTATTTTTTGGCTATTTTTATACATAAATCTGCATAACTATTTTGTTTAACTGGTAGCTCAATATCCGTACCAACTTTTATTAACAGATGTTGTGGGAACATTTTGAAAAAAAAATCAATTAAAAAATTCCTTAAATTGTAGGAGGAGTAGTAGTATTTTGAAAAAACTAACGTTTCAATATTAATAATTTTTTTTGTATATGCTAATAATATTGAATGTTAGTTCTTTATAAAAATAGTTTAATTTGAACGCTAGCGATAAAAGTACTGGATTTAAATTTTTAAGTAATGCGTCCCCTTAAAAACGATTTTCTGTTTAATTATTTTGTTCGCTCATTTTTATTTTCTGGGGGTTACATTTTCCGTCTGAAAAAGTATTGTAACTTAAGTTTGGGAATAGTTAATTACCCTGCACAATCTTCGAGCGACGCTACAATTTTGCAAACTCGACTTCTAGTTATAATTAAATTACAATAAATAACTCGTGTAATTTAATTAATATATACGCAATTTAAAAATTACTGCCAAAAAAATTTAATGAATATTTGGTATTACGAAACTTTTTGTTATCTGCATCAGAACCCTGAATGGTTCAACCCTGTAATACATGATTTTTTTTTCTTCCCCAAAAAATATATTTGTCTCTAATGTTCATACACTATGGGAAAAATACTGAAAAAAAAAGTAACTACATTTTATTTAAATAATTTCAATTTTTTAAAAATTTTGCCTTGTGGCAAAATACAAATAAATACAAATACAAAAATTGTCGACCAACAACAAGCCAGAGGCCCAGCAACGTTGGTCCAACTACACCGGCTACAAACTAAAAACCAACTACAAAATTCCAATTTTGATAAGAATGACTAGAAAACTACTAAATATATTTTAAAATTACCCTCTTGAGCTATAATTATTTTTCAAAACAATTTATTTGTATTTAGTATTAATATTATTATACTTTAAAATACTGCCAAAAATGTAATTTCGCAACAGTTAATAACTTCACTCTTTAATTTTGAATACACTTTTACTACTGTCATCTCTAAGAGCGTTAATAGAAGTAACTAAAACTTCAAAATAGAATGTAATAGATGAAAAAAAAAACCCACAGATATGTCTAGAGGAAGGTCTACTTTAATAGAATAAAGTGGATTATGTTACTTGTTGCCATATGGCAACAGTATGCAATAGAGGGTTAAAAGGAGTAACGTCATAATTAGAGCTAAACATACGTCCGCAGCGTGGTGACAGCAACAGCAGCTACACTGTATTTTTTCAGCATTTGAGTTCTTAAAAGATACGTGATTCAAGCTTTTAATTTTATTGTCACTAAATTTACTTGCAAAAATGAAAAGTAATTTAGATAAAATACTAAAAAGAATCGTAAAAATTAATAAAAATATCGGGGTTTACGTTGCAAAAGGGGGGGGGGGTTGTGTTTGAGGGGTAAGGGGATACATCTTAAAACCAACATTATAGGTAATGCTCTAGACTGGGAATTTTTAATAGTAGCCAGTGGCTACCAGAGTGAAAAAAAATGGTAGCCACATTTGGATTTTTAGTAGCCAGTTTTAAATTTTAGTAAATACACAAAAAGAAAGTGCGATTTTCCACAAAAGAAAATTTTATTAATGACATTTTTGATATGATAAGATTGACAGTAAAAAAAGTATCATGCAAAATATGTAGTATTATGTGTTTGGCTGTTATTGTTAGGAGAAAATAATTTTATGTACAATCAGTTCAACTACTATTAGTTTCGGAGAATTCTTGACGTCGCCCACAACCCACGATTGTTCATGAAATTTTCTCATATCAAAATTGTTTAAATGAATAGTTGAGATCTTAATCAGATGTATGTAAATCAATCACCTGTAGATTGCCAAAATCGCAAAGCAAAATTTAAAAATCAAATTTGCATTTAAGATTTTCATCGCCCAGCTCCATTTACGTCACACGGAGGAGGATGGAAAATTTCACCGATGAACAACATCTGTCATCAAGTCTTTCTTCCCGACAGAATCGAATCGGAGCGTTTTATTATTTTAGAAAATGCAGCTTCAGTATTAATTATTTGTTGAACAAAAAGGAAAAATTATGATCGCCACATTTGGCGACTGGGGTTCGATTTTAAGGCAGCCACTTTCGATGTAATGGTCTCCAGTTGGCGACTGGCGACCGCTAATCTAGAGCTTTAATTATAGGTCAATGTAATTAAATCATAATACTTCCTTTTATTGATTTGTTTCATGCTTTATCGAGAGAAAGTCCGGAAAATGGCTAGTAATGGTGAATTCTACTTACAGGATGTTTAATATTTTGCTATTATAGCCTCAGCATTTATTGAAATTTCCACCCAACACTAATCTTGTGCCACGTAAAAAGCGGTTTTTATCTTTTTCTAATATTTTTTTAAAAATTTACTATAAATAATTTGGACACCAAATATTCGAATCCATTTAAAAAAGTGGAATTATAGAGATCTGTAAGTCCGTCTTAATTTATCCTATTAAAAAAAAGACACTGTTTGTAAAAGTATTCAATACAGCCGGAGCAATGTTGCTTAGAAGATATTTTTTCCACCCAATTTGATTAACACAAAGGTACTTAGGTTTGAAGACCATGCAGTCATTTGAGCTCATTTTCCTCAAGGCAAAGTCTGAATTATCGTCACACTAGAGCTACACGATTGTTATTGGCGAAGGAGTCGTAATAATAGAACCATGGTCAAGGGACTATGGTTCTAAATTACGGACACCTACTCTTAAGAAAAGTTTCTCGAATCGGATTTTTTTCCAATGAGAGGGTCATGTCGCCCTTAACGGTTGCGTTGGGTGCCTATACAGGTGTTGGCTCGTCACCTGACTGTGGTTCTAAAATACGACGCCCGTCGGCAATAGCCCTCGTGTAGCTCTAGTGCGACGATAATTCAAACCTAACCAATGAGAGGGTCGGCTCCGATCGGCATTAAGAATGACTGAACGTTTTTAAGCTGATTTGTTTTGAACTATTAAAATCAGAAGACTGCCGTACCTACGCAATGCACACAAACAGCATAGTATAAAATTTTGGACATTTCTATTCCGATCGGAGCTGACTCACGGAATCAGTCTTCACGATTTGCTTTCCCTCAAACAATTTCCAAGCAGACTCAAATGAAGACTCAGGGGAAGAGCCGTCTGATTTATTAGGAGTCATCCCGTAATTATGTCTGCTTGGCAGACATTGGCGACAGAAAACCGGTTTCTCTCTTCTTCGCTTGGTCCAAGCGTCGGAATCGTGCATCGCGTGAATCTTGGTAGTAAGAAACTGGTTTCCTTACTCCAGTTTAGGCGATAACTCGCTATCATGGCCAAAGTGGCCTTCTCAGGAAAGTTCTCTCCGAAACGAAGCGGTTTCCTCCTCTACTCTTTAACCCTCTAATGAATACTGTTACCGTTCGGTAACAAGTAACATAATCCACTTTATTCTATTAAATTAGAGCTCCTCCAAGACGAATCTGTGTTTTTTCATCTATTATATTTCATTTTAAAGTTTTAGTTACTAATAATCCTCATAGATGACAGTAGATAAAGTGCACTCAAAAAGAGTGAGGTTATTAACTTTTGTGAAATTACGTTTTTGGCAGTACTCAAAGAATAATAATATTAGTACTAAATACTAATAAATTGTTTTAAAAAAGTAATCATAGTTAAAAAGGGTTATTTTGAAAAATTAATCATAGTTAAAAAGGGTTATTTTGAAATAGTTTTCTAGTCATTATTATCAAAATTGGAATTTTGCAGCTGGTTTTTGTCATATGGAAAATTTTTTAAAAATTTAAATTGTTTAAATTCTAATGCAGTTAATTTTTTTTAGTATTTTTCCCATAATCTGTGAGTATTAAGATATATATATATATATATATATATATATATATATATATATATATATATATATAATATATATATATATATATATATTATATATAATATATATATATATATATATATATATATATATATATACATATACATATACACATACACATACACATACACATACACATACACATACACATACACATATACATATATATATATATATATAATATATATATATATATATATATATATATATATATAATATTATATATATATATAAATATATATATATATATATATATTATATATATATATATGATGAAAATAAAAATTCATGCCCATTAGGGGTTAAATACACTCACCTTTCACCAATTCGACCCTCCATAGAAACCTCCCGGCCACTTTCCGGCCTTCAGCCCCCCGCTTCCCCCGCCGTACACGCCCCCGGGCAAGTTCCGTGTGTCGTCTTCGCTGGGGAATCGGATGCCGCTGGGGCCGCCCGACCCGCGCCCGCCGCCCCCGCGCTGGGGCCCGCCCGGGCGGCGGTTAGGGGGACGCTGGCACAGGGCGCAATGCAGCAGCAGGGCGAGGCAGAGGGTGGCGATGAGTAGGAGCCGCATGCTGGTTCTAATGCAGAAAGGGTGGGTTGTTACTTAGAATACTTTTTTTTACTGATTCGAAATACATTAAAGATTGAAACTAGGTACACTGTTAAAATTGAAGGTCACAAATGGGGTCCACGCTTTGTCGCTTTTCTACGGGGTGAAAAGGTGGTCTTATTTGGCACCTCAATGCTTTGAATGTCGCCCAACTAGTATAGTGGTTTCGACCCTCGCTTGCCAAGCGTGTGGGCCCGGGTTCGAATCTCGGTTAAGGCATGGATACTTGTGTTGTACTGAGTACATGTGGAGAGCGTGCTCGTTAAATCTGTGGGTACTATTGTCCTGTGGTCGGACATAGCGCAGTGTTTGCCATGGGTGGTCCTGGGTACTCAAAGCCTTGTGCCAACGGATGCTACTGCAACCCTCTTGCCTTTCAGGCTACGGCATGGAGGCACATAACAACAACAATAAGGCTTTGAATCGCCTTGGGTCGATTAATCTTGGGCTTGTGAACCTTGGGAATGTGCGATTCTAATTTACAGAAACTTTTTCTATTTATTCCATAATAACCATTATTCCAGTTAATTTTCTTTTAACATTCGTCGATTTCACTCAACTATTCCGATCAGATACGGCATTTGACTACCGCTGAAGCAACTCATACCAATACCACCTAGATTAGAAGGCCGGCGAACTGAATGCTTAGCGTCAAATTAGTGGACCGATTCTGTGGTTTTGCCCAATGGTCATTCGTGGCTAGATCTTGTATTTGAATAAATTTTTAAGATAAGATGAATCAAGATGCGACGTCATCTTAAGATACGACGTTATTGGTCAACAAATAGAAATTGGTCTACTACTGTGACGTTGTGTTCCTTAGTTCTTCGGCCTTCTTATCTAGGAGGTATTGCTCATACACGATAGAGAAAGAAGGGAAAATATACAACCAGGGCCATATCTAGGTTTAGGTTAAGTTTTTGAATTATCGTCGCACTAAAGCTACACGAGGGCTATTGGCGACGGGCGTCGTATTTTAGAACCACAGTCAAGTGACGAACCAACACCTAAATAGGCACCCCAACGGAACCGTTAAGGGCGACATAGTACGCAGCGTTAGGACTTTGAAGGATATTTAACGTGCATTCCCTGACACGGGGTATTATTCGTCGGACATTTTTGGATGCACGGACGGCCATATCTAGGAAAACGCATACTATGGGGGCGCCAAAATATTTTGGGACATCTTTAAGGAACATTTTTGTGTACAATTGCCTGCAATAATAATGCTCGTTGGCCTTGTATCCTATTTTTTGGTACCATTTTGTCGTACTCCTGGAAACATTGACCGAAACCATCACGTTAGGTCAATGTATGTGTCAAAGTGAATAAAAAAAAACAGAATATGTTCTTAGAAAACTAAAAAAAGTGCTGAAATTTTGGGGTTACATCATTTAAAATATTGTAAAAATTTAGATTTAGCCATGTGTACAACTATTTCAGGAAGAGTCTGATCCAAATCAATTATGGGGAAACTGGCCAAAAATACTATTTTGTTCTATTTTTTTTACGATGTTTCGCGGCCATTTTTAGAAAAATCGTCAATATCATTTGACGTCAGTACAGTTGTTTTCACTGAAATAACTTTCGTCAAATTTCAATTTCATGTTTTCATGTTCTTACAGTGATATTAATGTAGGCGAATACACGAAATTCTAAAATTTTTTACTATTACTTTAATCTTTTCCAAATTTGGCATAGTGATTTCAAATATAATGAACAATGCTATTTAGGCAATTTTTTTATTTAAATACAATTGATTTATTTTAAACTGTGTTTTTCAACTAAAAAAAGAGGTTTACGCCAACACTTCTAGTATAAAAAGTTTTACATTAATTTACCTGAAATTTTTCACAGATGCTAATTTAATATATATCTGTGCCATAAACCTCTAACATCTGGTGTAAATATAGTAGTTTTTTTTAATGTCCAAGTGTAAATTAATCGAAAAAAATCATTTTTTTACTTAACTCATAACATTTATCTTGATAACTTCTTTTCTTGTAATTTGTATGCAACTCTAGATGGTCATTGCATATATCAGTTCAAAACGAAGAATTTAACACATAAATAATGTTTATAGGGGGAAAATTCAATGTGGTAGATTTGTTGGCGTAAACCTCTTTTGTTTAGTTGAAAACACCGTTTAAAATAAATAATTATATTTAAATAAAAAATGTCTAAATAGCACTGTTCATCATATTTGAAATCACTATACCAAATTTGGAGAATATTAAAGTAATAGTGAAAATTTTAGAATTTGGGTAAATTTTGGGTATTCGCCTACCTTAACTCAGAAACGACGGTTGGCCAGAAAATTTGTCAAAAATAAATAAGGCATCATGAATATAAGGATTCCATGAAGTTATTCCTAAGGACATGTTACGCGACCACAAAAACTAAACCAGCAAAAGTATTCATTAAATTGAATTAGAACCAATTGCTTACAAATTTTAATGACTATTAATTGTATCTAGGATCATTAAAAATTTTAAAAGAAGACTGTTATTAACTTGTCAATATTGTACTTTCTTTCATAAATTTTTTTAAGTGTTGCTGAATATAGGATTTTCACTTGCAAAATTGGTATTGTCTAGTGTTGAATACACACATTCAAATTTCGAATTAACTAATTTAGAGCAGGACTTTTCAATCATAAAATTTTGCAGTTAGCCTGACCAGATATGTTTCAGTGACTTTAATTTTTCTACAACTAAATCACTATTAAATTTTCATGAATCATTTTATTTATATTGGTTACGTTTGAAACTGTAAAAAAAAAGGAATTATTTGCCCAATTTTTACTGCTAGATAGCTGAATAACAAACTCAACTTGCTATGAAATGCAGTACGTCTAGTCACCTTATAACTAGTGGAATAAAGCACTTATGAAACTTAGAATAACAAGTAAAATAAGAAATGACATTAATTTAAGTTTTTTACTCACTGTGTTAATTTCGAGCTCTCAAATGCAACCTTTCACTGGAGAAGACCTGCACAAATTAAGGATAGACACAGGAAGCCAAGGTTAGCTCTGATTGCGAGATGTTCACCGTTACGTCATTCCGTTTTCAGGGAATATCCGCACAACTTTCTCTGCAATCAAAGCAGTCTGACCGGTAAAAGGTGATTACTAGAACGTTTCTCATTCACCGAAAGTGAAGATAAGTCCTTGTGCTGTCTCCTTACATTTCGAATATTCTTCTTTGACATTAAGTTTGAGTTGAGTAGGTCACTGTTGCATTGTGCTAGGGTCCGCAGTAGCGCGCATTCGCCTGTTATTGTCGGGCTATGTTTGCACAGTTGCCTATACATACTATGGTCATTTGGTTGCATATGTAAAACTTTTGTTGTCCAACCTAATTACATTCCTACTAAGCTGTTTACGAATATCCGAGTCCAAAAATAAATGTAAGTAATATTTGAAAGGTATAGTTTCCAACTTTTCCAAAGTAGGGTTCAGTCGGTTTATTGGCGACTTTCGACAATCGTAAATATTATTGGACAAAATCACCAATGAACGGTCCTGGCCCTATTACTTATTTATGCTTTGCAGATTGTGAGTTTTGCATTTAGAACCTTCATTAATGAAATACGTATAAATAACTAATAAATAAAAGTTTCAAACAAAAGCAAAATCATATTTTAAAAAAGTCAAACAATTGGCTTGGTTTAAAAACTTTTTGGAATGTCGATGATAAAAATATTTTATGGGTTTGCATCTTTACATATAACCTGAGTGAAGGTTTATGAGCGAGTCTCTGACCAAGCACACAAACCTAAAAATATGACTACCAACCAACCTGAGCATGCTTCACTGTATAAATAAAGTTCCACATGTCAAAGAGCTAGTCAAAAAGCTTTACTTATTGTATTAACAATATAATTATTATAATTGTCTAATTAGCTGTATTTAACATCCCTCTTTGTCTTCTCAAATCTAAGACATCAACGAAACGCTTCGTCACATACAAGAGCAATAACATTCGGGCGAATTCAGCAATTAACCTCGGCTTTCCCAGCGACGACTGAGTGTTCTATTGCACAAACAGTTAAGGCCTCTTGGGAATATTCTGTAATTATTTTAGCCTCACAGATAGAAGTTTTGAAATCAAGTTCTAAAGAAAGAAGATTTCGAATCTTGGGGATCATTGATGAATGAAGATATTTAAATTCCACAGGGAAATAAGGAGCATCCTGTAATTTTGAATGAAATATTTATGAGGATATAATTGAAGTAGCATAGCAAGGTTAGTTAGGTTTTGTAAGAGGTTTAATATATCTTTGTATTAAAAATTCGTCTATGAGTTAGGCGAGGAAAGGGGGATTTCATGCTTCTTTTCCATTTAGTTAGACCAATGTAATTGTTTGGTTGTATTCAATTTCAAAGTTTTAATTCTATTCTAATTGGAAAAATATAAAGCTATTCTGTCAAACAAAGTCGTTTTACAAGCATGCATATTCCGGATTGAGTTGAACGTTTCCGTCAAGAGTAACAACTGTATTTTTATGTGGGACAAGCAAAAAAATATCTGCCTTTGAAAAGTGTGCAGATAATAACACGCACTTTTTTTAACCAGCATGATATTTTATTAACATTTTATCAAATACATTTCAATATGTACTATAATGAATGGTTTGAAATATTCTCATTGGCTAAAACTTTAAAAATTAAATTATATTATCGAATTAGCACAAATTAATATACTAAGTATGTTGCATGGAAATTTGAACTAATACGTATATGTATATAATACCTCTAGGGGTTGGGCAACAATTAATGAGTTTTTTTTTTTATTATTTTTAGTTATGCACATAATTTGACAGAAACTGACAATCATGCAAGCATATAACAAGAAGCAAGGATGTAAGTAGGAAAATGTTACGAAAAATAAAAGAATTTTTTTTCCAGAAAACCAGAAAAAAAAATATTTTAAATGACTCTTACTTATTTTTACATCGAAAATACATAAAAAGGTAGGTTAAAAATATTTAAAAACTGTGAAGGTGGAAGTACAAAAGAGGGCTCAGAAACGGATACTTAAAAGATAAAAGTAATTCCTGTTTAAAAGGAAGCAAATGATGAACAACGTGAAAACGCGAAAATTCCACTTCCCTTTTTTATGCATATAGGTAGTTGTGGTTGAATATATAATTTTAACGACTAAGCAATAGCCGTACGGGACAAGAAATTTTTTTCCAATGGGGCTGCAATATTGGTGGTCGAACCTTTGCAGACTCGGCATATTTCCCAGAACTGAGAGCCATTTTTTGTGGCACCATCTAGGCGGGCTCACGCTACCTATTTTGTGGCACAGATTACAATGGATCTGAGCTCTCTGTGGAGGTTAAAGTATGCCGAGATCTAATTTTGCCGAAAGAACCCAAGGCAAATGGGCCCTCCAGGGATTTTTTTTCTTGCCACATAATCATATGACATGTGTGCTCAGGATTTTCCCATCCAGAAAGTCCGAAGACTCAGCCGGTGCTCGAACCCGCGATCTTGGGCTTACGAAGCCGACTCGTTAAACCTCTCAGCCACTAAGCCGATGTGACAAGATAGAGCTTTAGAGTATTTATTCATATAAAAATCTTTTTTCAGTGATCTAAATGGTCCTGATATATTAAATTTTATTAAAGAACAAAACATTCCGGCAGGAGAGATCAAATTGTATTTTTTAAGTTGATTGGTTGGTAGACATATATTTTCAGGCTTGTGTCTTTTAGATAATATTCAAGTTTATCATTTATTTTAATGTGTCACCGCGTTGTTAGTGAAGCCTTCACCTTATTGAGATGAGTTAAAATTTAAATCTGATTTATTTACAGATTTAACTTTTAAAAAATGTAGTTTTTTTATTTAATCGTTAAATGATCGCACAGCTTATAAAATACAAAAAAAAATACGATTTAAGTTTTCAAAATATTACATTTTATATTTTATTGACCTAGAAATCATCCTACACTTCTTCATTGTAAAACTTTAACTAATAATTATAACGAAAACGATTTTTTACCTAGTTTAAAGTATTACAGCACGAACTTTTTTGATTATTTCCTATTCAAAGGTTAGTTCTAGATCTTATACTTCCAGAAGTCATTTTTAACAAATTTTCAACAACGGTCTATCACACTAGAGCTACACATCAGTTATCGGCGATAGAGGATTGTTGTTGATCGCTAGTAGCGGTTAACGATTACACGTGAATTTCTTTGTTTATTTGACTTGATCAATAATCGATTAATATCTGTGCATATTTGATAATGTCTAATGAAAGAACGATACTTCATGCGAAAGAGAAGAATATCGTACATAATGTTTTAAATTTTTTCAAAGTGGAAGCCTGTGCCGAAAATTTTTATTAATTTTTTTAGAAAAAAGTTCTTAAAATAATTTCTAATTAAAATTGAGATGAGAATTTAGGTATAAGTCTTTGTTTGTACATATTCGTACAATACAAAGTCATTTTCTTGGTCATTTTTTCAATTTTGACCTCACAATTTGCCGCGCAAGCCTAATCACAATGTGTTCAAATAGCTTCATGTTTCATATAATTTATTTTAGTTTTGGCTAAAGTTTCATAAATTTTAAAACTTGTTTTATAATAAATAAATCCTGTAGAATTACATATAAAAAATTATACTCATACATTGAGTAGTTCAAAAATGACATGAAAGATCAAACTATGCTTTGTAGTATCTTCTTTGCACATTTTTAAGACTCCTGTGACCCCTTAATAATCTGTTTCTTAACCTTAAAGAAATATGCGCCCAAAAGCAATGAATCGCCAAACATAGTAACTCTTGCACAAAACCAAAACCTTCCTTACCTTTTTTCAAATTGGACTGGTCCACAATCAAAATATTTTGGTTGCCAAGTTAGCGTGGTCGGACTATATTAATTAATTGGAATGTTTCTAATCGTTATATGTTTACATATAAAAATAAGTGGTTTTGATCGACTCGTATTCCATTTCAATTTAAAATAAAGGACCAATTGGACAGATTCATATTTTCCGAAGCACAACTAAGTTATAAGATTCGGTCTGTCTCAGAGAACGGCCAACTTCAATAACAAGGCCTGAGAAGATCTACCAAACATGAGGGAAGACTGAATATTTGGCATCACTGTTCCGAGTGCAGAATATCGAGAAACTAGTTCAACGCATTCGGAATCCCAAAAATGTGGCCAGTCGTGAGCGAGTGGTTCCGAACAGGTTTCGAGACAGGTTATCTTCATTTTCGGAACAACGTCACTCGGAACTATGACGTCAAAGTTTCCGTCTCTGAGCGTGTTTGGAAGAGCTTCTTCGGCCTTAGTAGTTGAGTAGGCCGTGCTCAGAGACGACCTTTAATAATGGAAATTAAAATGGAATTAAATGGCGAATGAAGGTTTAGTCTAGTTTGAATCATCGTCGCACTAGAGCTACACGAGGGCTATCGGCGACGGGCGTCGTAATTGAGAACCAGTCAGGCGATCCGGCCGAATGAAGGATTCGTGTACACTGTAAAAAATTTGGCTTGAATTTACTAACGATTACTTAGTAACTTTACAGGTTTTCACCATTTACTAGAAAATCATCTGTAACCTAAAGAAACTACTGTAGTAATACTAAGCAATACTAAGTAAATTGATGTAACGCTTACAGCGCCCCCAGGCTATCTTTTCTAGAGATTATGACGAATCGATATCGCAACGATAAAAAAAACCTAAAAACGTGGGGTTTTTTATTTTTATATATAAAAATTACGTTAAATTATTTCGAAAACTTCACATCCGAAAAAAAATGAATCTTAAAATTTCTTAATCAATAACATAAAACTCCTTTAACGATCAAGATTTTAATCTCTTTATTTACACGCAATCAAAATGCAAGTCCCCGATAGCAGCGAGGACTAACGCGCAGTTCTACGTTGCGAGACATGCGGATGCCGAGGATCTTGGGTTCTGTCCTTACTCCTTCTCTGGAAATTCGATATAAAACCTGACTAACAGAAAAAATAGTGGTGCCCTCTGGTTTTAAACTTTTGCAACCAGTTTACTACCAGTCTCTTTGTAAACATGCAAGAAAATTCCTCGCAAATCTACTACAGTTTTCTTAGCATAACTTACTAAGCTTTAATTAGTAATATATACACATATTTCTTATGTAACATTACTAAAAAAACTTATGGAAGCTGAGTTTCCTAGATAATTCTTAGTAACCTTACAGATATTTTTTTAGAGTGTATGCTTCGGACAATGTGATTTACAAAGCAATATTTTTTTCACTTTATTATTTTTTAACTTGCAAAAAGTGACAGTAAAACTAAATGTGACACACTAAAATTTAATTAGATGACTGCATCTATCAGATATTGACTCTAAGATGAATGATGGATTATAAAGATTGCCAAATACACACTCTTAAAACAATAGAGTGAAATCCACTCAGATGAGAGAAGTGCATTTTTGACACTGGAAAGGAGTGAAAATTAACTCAGACGGAGTTAAAATCAATCGTTTGGAGTGATCTTGTCGGAGTTTTAACTAAACGAAAGAGTGAAATTTACTCATATGAGAGAAGTGCATTTTCCACACTAAAAATAGTGACAATTAACTCAGACTGAGTTGAATTCACTCGTTTCTTTTGAGAGTGTACAACCAGTAAAGGGGTGGCGTTAGTAATATGCAGGTCAACTTTTATAAAAATTGGTTCCGTCCAATTTTATAAAAATTTGTTCCGCATATATTTTAAATAAATGGCAAATATATGTGCCATTTCTTTTATCCATAAGATAATTTTTTTCCATGAACTTTATTAAATCTCAGTTGAATATTAATTTTTAATAAAAAAAAAGATCATGATATATGACATCAAGTACACACGTGGAGCAAATGGAGAGAATTAGGCTTTTACTGGTTTTACAAAACAAAGAAAATGTGCCTTAATTTTTAGAAAAATAAAATTTATTGTTAGTTTAAAGAAGCCTATGTCCCAAAACATGGAAAAACATAGATTGTTTGGTATCTTACTTACTTTACTTATATCTCTTTCACTCCTACAAGGAGGATGGCCTCTGTCATGGTCCGCCATCTCACCCTGTTGGCAGCAACGATCTCAATATCTCCACATGACTTGTTAAGGGGGTCTAGTACATTCTCCAACTTTTTTATATTTATGAACTACTAGCAGTATGTTCCCGCCTTACTGGGAGCTTGTGAAAATACACTCAAAATAAAAACAAAATTTAATTCGTGTTATCGCACGCGCACTTAAAAAGGCAAACTCTAATAGAGGATGAAGCAGCCTTAGGGCGAGCGCGTGTCTCAACCAAACTCAATCAATCAAACTAATAGAGGATGGTGTCAAGACCCCGTTTCGGCCCACTCCATGTATTTTCAAGCCCTGTTATGGTCTCGCAATCCCACGTGGATGACATTTTTTTAAAAACTAATTATATTAATTAAAAATCACAATCAAATATGAAAAAACTAAGCCTCAGGTGCACACGTAGGTATTAAAAGGAATCTATACTAAAAATTTCGGATTTTTTGGAGCAGTCTAAGTAGGTCTTTTGCGATCCACAGATATATACACAGACATACAGACTCTTTCTTTTATTATTATAGAAAACTATTCAGATTTTATACACTGGTGCATCATGCATTAATAAAAGCTATTAGCAAAAAGAATTTGGAAAATGACTCATTATTTTTAAAAATTCAATTTTTTGTTCATTTTTTTAACAATTTTCAAATCCTTACTCCCCCCCCCTATTTTTCGACTTTTTATCACCAATTTTTTTATATGAGTTCCCCGATACTATCTTAGCAAAACTGTGCATCCAAGTTTTAATCAAGATTCAAGTTTTTTTAAAAAAATATTTTTCGAAATTTTATCAAAAAATTCACTAAAAAAGTACAATTTAAACTTTTAATTTTTTTTCGAAAATACTGACAACATAAATGAGAAGTTTTAATTCATAGTTTTGTTCATTATACTTTTAGGATGCTATAGAAATTTACAGAAACTTTTTATGTATAATATTAAAAAAGTAGTAGAATTTTTCACTGTCCTAAAATTTAAAAAGTACGAACAGAGTTACGAGCATTTAAAGTATCGATCTGTGGTAGGATACTTGGAGAGTGTGTCTCATTAAAAATAAATAGCTCAAAAACTAAAGCATTACATTTGAAGCTGTTTTTTGCAAAATGTTGAGATATGTTCAAATAATATTTAAAAAAATAATAAGGATATTGAATTTTTCATGATTTTTGGGTACTGGACTCCCTTAAGTTCTTTTATGTTTGTATCGGATAACTTAAAAAGACATTTTGGACTTATGGAACTGTCTCGTTGCCCTAAAAGAATACAAAAACTGAGAACGACTGTTCAGTAAATGATGAAATATTGCATCCTTAACATGAAGTCTAAATCTAACAAATTCTTTGCAAAAATAAAGGTATCCCATGAGAAAAGAGAATGGTTTGAGTAAAAACAAAATATATGTCTTTGTTTTTCCACTTTTTTTTTTTTTAAGGAACGAAACTTTTTTTCGTTTGGGAATCTGTCTTTAGGAATCTTTTCTTTTAATGCGGAATTTCTTTAAAAAAGTATTTTGAAATAAAAGCTTGAGATCTGTGTGTTTTATTTAGAAAAAATAAGTATTTGAAAGTCAAGTGTTGTTGTCTTTAAAACTTAAATAAAAATCTTTATAATTTTAATTATTTTTACTGTGAAAAAAACTGTTTATGAATGTATTCAAATTTACATGTGTATTTTAAAAAAATTTAAAACATAAATCACAAATTAAGATTTTTATCACAATAAGAAGGATCTATTCTTCCATTAAATAGTACTTAATTTTTTTAATATATTCAATATTGATTTTAAAGATTGGTAATTTCGACAATCATTGTTATTTCAAATTTATTTTCTGCTTTTAATTTTTGAATTATAAACAACAGCAAATTTGTGAAAATCAAATTAGTACTTATTTCATTTACTTCCTTAACAAAATGGCAACCAAAATTAATATCATGTATATAAAGAAAAGGGTACAAAATGATTAGGAGTGGGCATTTATGATTGTGTTTATTTAAGATAGTTTTTACGGAAAGACAATTTATTGAATTTTGTTACCTTAGACTGTCAATGAAAAAGTTTATTTAAGGTTGAAAGTTTGTCAATACATGTAAAATATGACTTAGTTGTGAACAAGAATAAAGAGATAAAAGTTTTGTCCAAGATTACCCTTGACATTTCAAGGTTAAATTCCTTTTTTTTTATGTAATTTATCAAATGAAAAATGAAAGATGCCAACTCTTGTGTGAACTAAATATGTGTGAAAAACTGCTGTATAAATTGTAATATGAATTTAGTTTCTTTCAAGCATGAATATATGTGAAAATTTTAATCCCAGTAATTAACAGCCTCCCCCCCCCCCCATGTAACACACATACAAAGTAACAGAATTCACCTATCGGCATCAAAGTTAAACTCATTTGAAGGAAAACTAATATCGGGTTACTTTATAATTAACCGGTTAAGTTCAAAAATAGTGTCGCCATCTTTTGGATAGTTTTGGTGATATTTCAAACTTAAAACTTAATGATCAAATAAACAGATGTCTCCCCTTTCAAATGTATTTTTCTTGGTATAATAATCTTTAAAATACCAAAATAAAACAAATTTCAAGGAAAATGCAACCCACCGAAGTCACTTGACAACGGTTAAAACTGTCGAGACCCCTCATCATCACTGGCCCTCGTGTAGCTCTAGTGCCGCACTCATCCTACAAGCGAAACCAAATGAAGAGCTTAGTGGAAGAACGTGCTAAGTGACAAAAAGGTGAAAACGAGAAAATATGCTTAAATGTTTCTAGTTTCCACTCAGATCTGTTAAAAATGGTACTTAAAACAGTAAAAAAATGTACCAAACTCAAAGTTTCTGGAAAAGGGGAAACTTGTTATCGTTAAAGAAGTTAGTAATACGTTCAATGAGACAAAACTCTTGATTTTTTCAAAAATGTCACTTAGCACGTTCTTCCACTATAAGCTCTTCAAATCTCTTCAAGCTTAGCCGTCGCCCTTGTCATCTTCTTTGCCCTTTGTTTTGAGGATTTGTGATGGATGTGCGCTGGGAAAGTGCGAGGAAAAGTGACGAGGAATTCCAGAAGGCTACTCCTAAAAAATTGGCACGTGACGAGCTGTTGGTGTCTGCTCTTTATAAATGCACATCAAAAGCATTGTTGGCGAGAAATTGGTGTTATTTATATCGTCGTCTTAACACTTGTGTGTGTATACAACGGCGCGTGCTTGCAAAAGGGTTCTGTGGAGACCATCACCGTATAGGTATTTTACATTTGATTTGTGCAATACATTGAATTAAGAACTTAGCTGTCCCTATGTACATCTATATGCTATTGATGTCTAAACTTTTCTTTTGTCTCGATAAATTAAATTGTGATAGCTTTTTTTATATATTTTAATTGGCCATTGTGAAATACTTTGGAAAAGAAATTGCCACTTTTTAATTCTGCACTCTTCCCTTCTTATAATAGATATCAATACCCTTTGAAAATTGAATTTCCCAATTGAAACCGCGAGTCTATTAAAGAACTGTATGTGTTTTTAAAAGCAATCACGGGTCTAGAAACCCTGAATATAGTTGGTGAAACGTTACTCTGTAAAAACGGGTGTCATCATATGCTGCCTCCATATTGAATGAGTAACATTACACTACTATAAAATAGAAGGAAACGCCAAGCTTCTTTCTATTTTGCGGTGCACCGTACCGTTACTCCGTAAAGCAGGAACCAGAACCTGGGTCAACCTGGTTTACGGATAAATTTACAATAAATTTTTACAGCGTGTAAAAGAAACCTTATAATGCTATAGTATTAAGTAGTTGTTGTTGTTCCTTGGGCATTTGTGAACCCACTAGTAAATAATTATTCTAATTCTTGTTATCATAAAAATATATTATTGTAGTTTACTACTGCCTTAAACCTAATTTCAACCAGTTTTATGGATTAGTGCTACACTACACTGAGAAAAAAAATACTGTAAACATACAGAAAATGTTTTAGTAATGTTACAGAAATAACCAATTTTACAAAAAAAGTTTTTGTAATTCTGAACAGAAATCTTCATTTCTGAAGTTACAAAATAATTTCTAGTATTTTGCCTCGATCTTGATTTGGATAGCCCTCGTGTAGCTCTAGTGCGAGGATAATTCAAACCTAACCTAATCTAATCGATCGTGATTCAATTAGCCAATCGCCATTTTAAATTTATACTTTAGTTGGTTGTTTCAAAGGAATTTAAGTTCTAATTTTCTAGCGATCTATGTGCCGAAATAGCACAGTTGGGAAAGCGTCAGACTGATCATCTAAAGGTTCCTGGTTCGATCCCGGGTTTCGGCCGTCTGCTACTCCTCGGTATTATAGTGGTTAGTACCCCCGCCTGTCATGCGGGAGACCGGGGTTCGATCCCACGTAGTAGGAAAGTAGACATTTTGTTTTTTCATTGCAATTGCACGGAAAATGTGGTATCCATAAAATTATCTTGCATAGTTACTGAAACATTACTTGTGTGGGATACATAAAATAGTCCTGTAAACCTACATGATATATACATGTAATGCTAACACAAATATATTATGTGTTTTTACAGCACTATTTTTAGTAATTATTTGCTAGAAATTTTCTAGGAAAAGTTTTTTACAAAAAAATGTTTTGTAATGGTTACAGATTTTTTTTCACAGTGTAAGTTTCAACAAAATTCCTCAGTATATAAAGAAATATCTCTACTGGATATAACGTATGATGAATTAATATTTTATAGATATACATTTTAGAAAACTAGCTTAAATTTATATTGTCTTTAAAAAAAATCATATTTTCCCAAACATATGAGAAATTAACAGTCAAAATGCAATTTTATATTGAAAGATTTAATACTTATTGGAAGAGAAAGTGAAGAGTTCTGATTTTATGCGTGCGTTCTAGAATCATTTTAAATAATAGGAGGGCTTAATTATTAATTTTTTCCTTTCTTTTATTCAGTTTGAATTTGTTTCTTTTCATCAAACTTGCATGTTTAGATTCAATTGTTAATTCTTTTACAATAAAATTTAAATATATTCATTCAAACATATCTCTGTATAATATAAAATTGTAGTTGTGATCCACGTGAAGCCACGTGACTTACGCGGTTTCAGCTAATCAGAAACGCTGAAAGTAAGTGTGGCGGTGTGCTTGTTTTGTGCCGGGGCTGCTTCAGGTTGCGTCCCGTGGCTTTGGTAGAGATCGTTGCTTAGCGCTGGAGCTACATGATGCCCTGGAGCATTCCCGCGGAAACTAACTTATTTTTCAACTGTTGACATCGGTCTTAAGTTTCCAGCCACGCATCATAAAAACAGACGGAGACGATACGTATTCCCTTTTTCGTCTTTCGCACTCTCCCCATTGGTCGAGACCTTTTAACTAAAATATCTTCCTGATTGTACTTATTTTTTGCAGTATGAAATTAAAAATATTGAATTAGTAAACAGTGAATAAATCACCAATTCAATTCTTCAAATGTTTTTTGTGAAGATTAAACGAACTGAGCCAAAGGTGGTAACTAAATAAGCTTAAGAGTTTGATGTCATCTCATCGACCAATCAAATCGTTTTTCACTGACGATGAATAATTTCTGTTTACTGGTACGGCAACAGGGCACTCGAACTTTTTTAAATGTTTTGAGTTTTGAGACGTAATTCCATTTATTACATTCCAAGAGCGATATAACGAATGATTTACTGTACAGAATAAAAATTGATATTTTGAGTAAATAATGGTACAGCTCTAATGTAATAGAATGCCTAGTGATTGCAGACTTTTAGTGAAATTGAAAATGTAATGAAGTTTTTCTATGCTTATCGAGTTGTATAAAATATGAAGTGGAATGATTTGCATATTTGTGCATCTTCGCTTTTTTGCCAACGAAATTCAAAACTCAAAATCGGGGCCGGCCATTATATCATAGATATTCCTAACTAAGAAAGAATAAAGTAAATTTAAATTTCACAAGTAACTGTTATTTTTCTTTGCATAATGTTGCACCGTCTGCTTAATGGATATTTCTAATGATGGAGAATAGGAATTCTTAATTCAACAGAATCTGCTTCAACAGAAAGTCGCCAACGTGAAAGAAATCGTAGTAGTTACACTAAAGGATTTTATTGATTAGCGTAGATAAATTTAATTAGGGACATTTTATTTATTTATTAAAATGTATTGTATTTAATGTAGTTCAGTAATTCTTGAAGTTTAATGAGCAGGAAGCATGTTTTAGTCAATGCAGATTGTGTAGATGAGCATTTCTGCATTGGCAGTATCCTCTTATTTGTCTTACATGTTTGTTTGCGGAGCAAACAAAGAGGAAATGCGTATCAATTCTCGGGGGTTGGCGTGCGGTAGCGCGCAGGGGGCTTTGCCCCCTAGTCTAAACATCACAAATAAAAACATCATCTAAAAAATGGGCTCATAAGAAGTAATATGTTTAGAAACAAATATAAATAAATTATGCTACATATATATTTCAATATGCAATCAGCTCTTGAAAAATATTACCATTATATAGCAATTAAAATGTTTTGTGGAAGTGTTATCTGTCTGTATGCAATTGGATTTTTTTTGGGGAAAAGATTGTTAAAATTATGTTTAACTATAATATATTTAGTGTAAAAAAATTACCAAAAAATACATTTTTAAAATTATTTCAATTGTAAGAAACTATAAAAATCACGCAGTAATGAGTTTACAATTGATAAATTCGCATAAATATAACATTTTAATCTAAAAATTGTCATAAAAATTTAAAATTTCTTAATTCAGCACTTTTTTTAAGTTTGTAAAATAAAGTTCTCTTTCTAAAGAAAGAAAATGACTTTAAATTGTACAAATAAAGACTTATACCTTTTTAAAAGAAAATTAAAACTACATTTATTGATGCAAAAAAAAAAATCAATTTTTTTTATTAATTTTTTTAAAAAAATCTTAACATAATTTTTTTAAAAAAAATCTTAACATATTTTTTTTATTAAAATTGAGCTTAGAAAATTGGTATAAGTTCTTATTTGTACATATCTTATACTATAATACGAGGAATTGGTGCCAAGTCGAAAATCGCCCCAGAATTAATAAACTCCGGTAAACTTGGGGGGTCTGGAGTTTTTGGCCACGACGGATCGATTGGCGCCGGTTTTGAAGCGCTACGGTCAAGCAGTTCGGAGTTACAGATAGGACATTTTCAAACTTCATTAGTTCGCCATAATGGCTAGTTTCCTGATGCCATCTGCTAAAAAATTAAATAAAACTTTCAACGAAAATAAATAAAATTGAAAATGTTTATTTAATAGTGTTGCCATTACCCTTCAGAAACATGGATGTATATTAACCCTTTCAGTCCCAAAAATTTACTACACTACAGAAACATCCGATATTCACAAAATAAGCTTATTTTAGGTCAAATATATGAATTCCACAAGAAAAAAAATCCAATTAAATTTTTTATATGGTTTTTGAAACAATGCCAAAATTTTTTAACTGCGGAAAACAACAAAATAAAAAAATATATATTACCTAAAAACATTTCGAGTTGTATATTTTAAGGTATCTGACCATATTATTAAAAAAAATTTAGTCATTATTTTAACCGAAATAGTTTAAATTGTGTTTTAAATATGTGGAACTGAAGTGAACTTATCAAAAATCAGGAGAAACACTTGTTGACTATTTTCTAAATAAAAAAATGGTAGTTCTGACTTCTATTGAGATTAAAGTAAAATTTTGTCTGATAGAACAAAGTGTGAAGAATCGAATGATGTGTGTTTGGATGTCATAGCGGGACATAAACATTTTGAAAAAAAGATTGAAGGTGATGATGCCAAATGGCATCACTGGGACTGAAAGGGTTAATGGATGTACTACTGAATGTTAAGAAAACGCGTCCGTTGCAACCGCTCAGATTACAACTGTTTGGCTTCCGTTCTAATTTGGCGCTATTACTTGGCTCCAATTCTTCCAGCGATTTTATCGATCTATAAATGTTAACGGAGAGACCAAAATACTTATGTCCATTTTTCACTTTCCAGTTATGATTTCAGTTTCAGCTATGAAAACAGAAATTAAAATTACTAGAGAAATTAAAAATAATAAAATTAATTAAAATAATAACTTTCGAGCAGTCTATAAGAGATTTAAACACAAGAAAATTGGAACGTTGTGCATCATTTTTTGTTCTATGAAGGGAAATAAAAGTTTTTACGGAAAAAAACTACCTTTTGAAATTCGATCATTTGCAAGAAATTTTGTCTGATAGAATGAAACTTTTAAAAAAGTAAACATTTATTCGAAAATATATTATACTAAATTTAAAGTTTATGAAAAAGGCGAAATTTATTATCGTTAAAGAAGTTAGTAATATGTTCATAACCATAAAAATCTCAATTTTTCAAAACTATTTAACTAATTAGTACATACAACGATGATATTATATTCATATATTCTGTTCATTGGCGATTTTTGGCAATCTTGAAAATTTAAAGTATGGTTGCTATACCTATCGAGTTGAATGAAGTATGAAATGGAATGTTTACCACATTTCGACATTTTCGTTGCTTTTCAACGAAATGCCAATCTCCGAATCGAGACTGCCCATTATATCATAGCTGTTCATTTTTAAGAAACTAAACAAAGTTAGCGAAATGAACAAATTTTCTTATGCATGTAGTGTTTTTATAAATCGCAATTGAAAATTTAAATCTTCGAGTTAGCTTCGATACCTGTTTTCTCCGAGCAGAGCTCGGCCACCCGCTGGTTTGTACAAATATAAAGTAATTTTCATGGTAATTTCTTCAATTTTGACCTCAAAATGTGGCGCGCAAGCCAAATGTTTTCAAATTTTGTGAATAGTTTTATGATTGTTATCATTTATTTTAGTTTTGGCTAAAGTTTCATAAATTTTAAAATTTCATTTAATAAAAATAAATCTTATAAAATTACATATAAAAAAATTATACTCTTTTTGAGTAGTTAAAAATTACACGAAATTGCAAACTATGCTTTTTAGTACATTCTTTGCACATTTTTAAGACTCCTAAGACCCCTTAATTAGTTCTGAAATTGACCTGGTCCGATATAAAAGATCCAAATATTAGTTTTCAGCCTTTGATTACAGGTATCAGTTATTTATTTCTATAAAAAATGAAGTTGAAAGAGGTTCAATACGATATCAGTGTTCTTCAAAAATTATTTTAAATTTTTTCAAACTTTTCAAAAAGTTAATTTAGTAGTTAATTTTAAATGTATGTATTTTGCATTAAAAACAATGTTAACAGATTATTTTAACTACAAATAAGTGATACGGCCTTTGTTGTTAAATTTATAGCACAAAAATGTGTATTTGTAAGAAAAGTATGTTTAGATTGTGAGAATATACGTGCTGGATTTTGTTCGGGTCTTAAGAGGTTAAACATGCGATCATAAAATAATGATTTATAACGCATATCATCTTCCATTGACTTTTACAAAATGATATCGTATCCCTTGAATTGTAAAATAAATTTTACTACTACGAAGACACTTGCAAAATAAAACATCTATTAACCTTTGATTTAAAATATTTTTTTGGTGGGTTGTGAATGCCTTTCTCTTTCTTCTGTCACCCTCTGAATTTAAAGCTTCCTTTGTATGGTTGGGGGCCTTTTATTTATGGTGCTTCAAATGGTTTAGATGTTTTCGTTTTGCAAGGCCTTGATGGAATTTATTGATGTGTGAGCTTTGGAAAGGCATTGAAAAAGTCTCATGTGAATATGACGTAAGCTACTGGCATAAATAAAGTGCACATACGAAACAGTTTTATTTGACACAAAAATAAAAAATAAATGAGGGGGAAAAACGGCATTTTAGAAAAATATATACCAGATAATTTTGATAAAAGTTAGTTTTTTTTAGCTTAATTATATAAATAGCTTGACTAGATTCAGATCAGTGACTAACTTTTTGCCTATGAAATCATCAGTTAATTTTTATCAATGCTATTTTATTTAAAAACTGTCTGATAAAACTGTGGAAAATTAAATGATGACTATTTGCACAATGTTTATAGTTAGTGGAACAATAAATAAAAATGTACTGCTAATTGCAGTACGTCGGATCACCCTATTCTTAAAAACAAACTTTATTAGATTTCATTGCAATTGTATCACAAAATAATATTTATATTTTTAACATTTCCCAGGAGACTCAATATTAATAAGAGCTTTCTAAGGGCCTTAAAATCCTGATTTACACACGTTTTTGCGAGTTATTGATTACACAGTAAAACTGTGTTGTATACCATTACACCATAAAACTTGTAGAGGTATAGCTGCCTCCAGCTTTATGAAATTTCAATGCACAAATAAGAAGATTCCTTTTACTTTTTAAGTTACATTACTGCATAAATTTGAAGAAACGTTACTCAAAAAAACTGGAAGAAACACTCACTTCCACCAGTTTTATGTACTAAACTTCTTATGTGTTTTACCTTACTCATTACATCAGATGTAAAATTACAATATATAAAGTTGTAGTTTCACCAAATTTTTGCAGTGAATTAGTTTATTTTAATCTAGCCTAACCGCATTCCTAAGAACAAGGATATTCCGAATTATTGCTAATTCAAACCAAATTAAGTATACTATTCTGCCTTTATTTACAGATATTGTATTTGGATAAGTCAAATTGCGTTTAAGATAAATTAATTATGTTGGTTTCTTGTGATTGGGTATAGGGTAGGGTAGGTATACATATATATTCCGGCTTGCGTGCTTGATCAAAGACCCGCCTATAAGCCTTCGTCAAGTAAGACAGGCACAGATATAGTTTTTCTTACTGGTCACATAGAAAGGAAGTACACCCAGGGCGAAGGCGGGAATTGAACCCGCTCCCGTAACAGCGCGCAGACTGCTGGCCTGTGATGCTAACCATTCGGTCATGTCCCCTGGTCTCTCGTGTTTTCAAAAGAAATCTTGGCGTTAAGTTGCTCCGCGTCAGAAAGTGTTGCCTCCAGCTTCTTGGAGTCACGATACATCATAAAACTGGAGTTAACTTACCCCCGATGGAAGCCACCTTACACCGCAAAAGCGAAGTAAAAAATTAATGGCATAGTTAAGCAGCTTCCAAATGATCGTGAATTTTAATTATATTATAGGACAACTTTATACATAGCATCATTGTGAAATTAGGAAGCTATATTTTGTATTTATTCCCATACCTAAGTCGAAGTTAGTCTTGAGATAAGATTCGACAGTGAAATCCATTGATCTCTGAGCGTCTCTTTACCGATATTTCAATGGCGGATTTATAGAATCAATTTTTTTTCTTCTTAGCTTTTTTTCAAAACGTTTGTTATTGCACGCTCACGCTTTAGACTTATTAATTCTTAGGTTGTTGTTTTCGAATTGCTTGGGTTTTGACTGCATAATTATTTACCAGAGACTCATGTGTCTCCTGCAGTCGTGTGCTGTCGAGGCTTCTTATTTTCTTCTACTATTCAGAAATTTAGTCTATTCAGTCTAGCTTTGTAATATTCAATTTTCTTTAACACTTATGGATATCAGAAGTTTATTACAATGGTAAAATTCACGCTAATGATGCTTATGCTGGTCTTACGTTTTGTTTGTGCCTCTTACGTAATACCGACGGTACTTTCTTCTGCCTTAAGACTACACTGAGAAAAAAATACTGTAAACATACAGAAATTTTTTTAGTAATGTTACAGAAATAACCAATTTTACAAAAAAAGTTTTTGTAATTCTGAACAGAAATCTTCATTTCTGAAGTTACAAAATAATTTCTAGTATTTTAGCCTCGATCTTGATTTGGATAGCCCTCGTGTAGCTCTAGTGCAAGGATAATTCAAACCTAACCTAATCTAATCAATCGTGATTCAATTAGCAATCGCCATTTTAAATTTATACTTTAGTTGGTTGTTTCAAATTAATTTAGCTTCTAATTTCCTAGCGATCTATGTGCCGAAATAGCACAGTTGGGAAAGCGTCAGACTGATCATCTAAAGGTTCCTGGTTCGATCCCGGGTTTCGGCCGTCTGCTATTCCTCGATATTACAGTGGTCAGTTTCCCCGCCTGTCTTGCGGGAGACCGGGGTTCGATCCCACGTAGTAGGAAAGTAGACATTTTGTTTTTCTTTGCAATTGCACGGAAAATGTGGTATCTTGTATAGTTACTGAAACATTACTTGCGTGGGATACATAAAATAGTCCTGTAAATATACATGATATATACATGTAATGCTAAGAAAAATATATTATGTGTTTTTACAGCACTATTTTCAGTTAATTATTTACTAGAAATTTTCTAGGAAAAGTTTTTTACAAAAAAGTGTTTTGTAATGGTTACAGATTTTTTTTCACAGTGTATTACATTAACATTCAGACTACTAATTTTTATACATTGTATTTTGCATACATTCAGAAACTTAATAAAATAACATTGCTCTCGATGGCGAATTTAGGGAAGTGCTTGTGAATCATGCCGATGAGGCTTCATAAAATATAATTATTTCATCAACAAAATTACGAAACTCACACTCCTGATGGAAGCTTTAAGGGCGGGCCTGTGCCTCCTGCAGATGAGTCCTGCCAAAACTTCTTTTCTTCTTTTGTATTCAGTATATTGGATTAATAATTTAGCTTATTTTAATGAATACAAATAATTTTTTCAGAAACTCATTGCAATGGCAAAACTAACGCTCCTGATGGTGGCGTTCGGAGCATGCATGTGCCTCCTGCAGATGAGTCCTGTCGATGCCTTCTTCTGCGTGCAGTACTTCTGCGACGGGAACCAGTTCGTGCAGAGCTTCTGCTGCAACATGCTCAACTACCAGGAATGCTGCGTCCAGTCGCCGCTCACCGACAGTTCGAACTGCATAAAGGTGCAATAAGTATGAACAGACACACCATATGTCGATGCTTGCTCATTTTTCGAGGTGCTAGGGTAGACTGACCAGTGAGTGAACAGGCCCCAGTGAATGAACATTTGGTAAACATAAAAAAAATAAGGATTGAAAATCATTCCATTAGATGGATTGGCAACACTGACTTCCTCCCATGTAGTAGGAAGCTATCTGACAATGGTTGGTTGTGTCCAGGTCCTTAAATCCTGGATTTCATTCCCTGGCGAACGTGACGCCATAAACGTTCATTCACTGGTTAGTCAACCCTACACTGTTAAAAATGTTGGCTCACTATTGCACCATAATCCTGGGACTCTCTAGCTACCACACCACTATTTAGAGCGTATATTTACCAATTTTGTAGTAAAGCCATAACTTTGACGCACCGCAAAAGTGCTGAATCCGTGCTCCAAATAGTGGTGGCTGCTAGAATGTCCCAGGATTCCGATGTAATCCTGCACCAAACTCTTCATAGTGTAACTGGGTCTCCTAACATTTTTTTTATAGAAGGCCTCTGCACTCAAACAAAGTTAAGTTTTAAGTAGTCAGATCTAACCTCTAAAGTCCAACCGCACTAATCATAAATAAACAAGAAGTTCTAAAAGAACTAAAATAGCCTACTTTCCAGTTACTTAAATACTTACTAAAACTCTTATCTCGAAAAAACTAGGTTCTTAACAGTAAGTGACATCAACAACCGTTTTTCCCATAAAATTTATATCAATAAAAATAAATTTCACTAAACGCAGCATCCAGCTATAATTTCAACTTCTTAAAGCGACAAATCAATTATTTTCATTAATTTTCTATCTACAATAAAATAAATATTACTTATCGTCCGGATGATTTATTTGCAGTTATAGATAAATATTTAATTATTCATAGAACAAAAAAAAATCTAATCCTCAATGCACTTTAAATAGGAAATGTAAATTAGCAAGTAGATCTGTAACACAGCAGTTGTGTTTAACAGGTACAAAGGCGCCAAACACAGCATTAATTCTATATTAAACATTTTGCTAAATTCGACTAGTTTCGTTTATTTTATTTTGAAAATTAAATAATTATTACTTAAATCGTTTGCAAAAATTTATATTTCAAAGAATAAATATGTACTATTCCTTGCTTTTAAGTAGAATGAAAACATTTTATTTCAACATACAAAGATCTCATAGTGAAATATATTTGACGTCATCTTAAATTGATCGATGTCTCAAAAATAAATTTATTTTAATTTATTGTCTAAAAGAAATAAAGTTTCTCGAGCGATTGTTGCGATGGCAATGGTGATTTAAATCTTAAAAAAATGGCTTCCTATGCTTTTTAAATGAGCATTAAATTTTGAAGTTTTTTAAATAATTGAATTAGTTAGAATTCGAATTCTTTTCTGAAATTTTCAATGTATTCTAATTTCGATGCGCTGAATTTTTTGACGCATCTCACTGGTCCGTAGCATTTGTAGTTTTCAACAGCGATTTAAATGACTCGAAATTGAATTTCAATGCTAATTCAATGCGAAATTCGTCGACAAATAGTAGATTTATGTCCGCTCGATCGTACAGAAAGACGGACAAAAAGTATGAAAGTTGGGTGTCTAAGGTTATACTTTTTTAATAAAAAAATAAATTTTGAGATCGGATTGATAGAACTGATTTTGGAAGAGGGGTACGAACGGACAGATGGACGGACATCGACAGCATGTCAATACCTACTTTTTCTTTTTTTTAATTCTTCGAATAAAAAAAGGAGGCTAAAAACAATACTAAGACACATAATTCGGTATACTTACTTTTTAACCTTTGCTAATCCAAATTGTCGTTATAACTGTAAATTAGAGCATTAATTTGAATAATAATAATACGTTTAGATGTTGTAATTCTGTAGAATGGGTAATTTAGGATTTTACTCATAGCTATATTAATATTTCCGTGGCTTTGAACAGTGCAAACAAAAACTTTGATAATTCTGTCATGTTACCGATTTTTTAATTTTGCAATCCTTATGAACAGGTACAAAATATTGCATGGCTATACATTGAAAATTTTATATTACATTCATGAAATACTCGAAAAGGTATCTCTGTTAGTTTAGCATTCAAAGAAATTTCTATGTCCATAGCGAATATTGGAAATTAATTTTAAAACAAAATGTGCTCTTAATTTATTGAAAATTTTTATATAAGAGTATTATTCAGAAAAATACATGGAATTTTACATAAGTATGCATTAAAATATTTTACTTTTAATTTCAGGTTGTAGTGGCAACGGAAAGAAAATGATAGATACTTCATCCTGTACAGAATTCATCAATAGATTACAAATTTCATCGTAATATTTTGTGTCTATACATTGAGTAAATTCAAAATATTTTTCACTTTCATAATAGTCAAAATAAACTAAAATGTCAGAAAATATTTGAGTATTTACTGGTATACAGTGGTGGAAATTGATTTATGAACTGACAGTTTTTTAACAGTATTTCTTTATTAAATGCATTTTTATCGATTTAAATTTTATATACTATACAAACTTTGCATTATAAATAATACACGTAAATAAAATTTTATATAAATTAGTAAACAATTTATTTTTTTGATATTTTAGTTTTAGTATAGGGAAATTGATTTATGAACTTTTACATTCAATTTCTTTTAATAATTGCTAAAACTATTTTTTGTCGCTAATGTTTCCTTGATTTTGTTTTTCATTGACGACACAAAACTTTGGGTCAAGTTTTGGTCAAGAAATTTTCAGTTTTTAATGATAAAGTCCTTCTATTCCATAACTGATGCACACTTTATTAAAACCATACTCCATTTGAGTAAATTATTCAAACCAATTGATCTCAGAAATTATCCTTGGGATTTAAGTCATGGCTATTGGCAGGATGATCTAAATGAACAACACTTAGTTTATTTAACCAGTCTTCCATTTCGTTTGAAATGTGGATACTTGCATTATCATGCATAAAAATCTAATCAAAAGCATAGTTTTGCCATGCAAAAAGGAAGAAACTACCTGCTATAAAGTGATGTTTGTGTCAGCCCTTCAGAAACATAACCTTGTTTATTCAATCATAAGATATCGGGGCCCAAACCATCAAACTTCCACCACTAACATTTCTGCTGAAGACAGATCTTGGGGTCATTTTTCGAAGATCCTTTCAATAACATTTTAAACCATCACGTCCATCCAAATTGAGCTTTTTTTCATCAGCAAATGTCACTTTTTTCCCATTTTTCTCCCTCCACCCCCACCCAATCCATTTTCATGTAGTTACGACTATATTTTAATAGCCTGTTCTTATGGTGAAGAGTAAGCTTTGGACCAGCCTTCATTTTGGAACATTTCAAGTTCGACGACGATATCAATATTTGTCCTACTCTTCTGGGAGTTACAGGAAGTGATTGTTCATAACAAATTCGCCCTGTAATGCACAAATGCTGACACAAATGGTAAGTTTTAGGGATACAAGTCCAATAAATCCTGCTTTTGTCCCCGTCCCACGAGGGTTACACCTTTTTTAATGATGGTTTTTGCCGAAGTCAGAATGATTCTTCAATTATTTATGAATTATATTTATTTATCGTTTAATTAATATGCTAATTTCACTTAAAGATTTGTTAAATTATTATATAAGGGTCATTTTTAAAATTTTTGGCTTCAGGGAGTCCCGCAAGCTTTCCTATTTAGTAAAATGGGAATAAAACAGATAAAGGCCCTCGCCAGATAAGACGGTGAAAAATGCCCCCACTCCAATCGGGCTAATTTTTTTTCTGAATATACCTCATAGTATGGACAACTTCTCAGCCAAGTTTCAGCTCTAAAATAGGACGCGTTTTTGAGTAAAAAATAAAAGTTTTTTTATTTTTAAATTGAATTTTCTCTGAATCTATTTGATAATATCCAAAAAACTGCTCATAAGTTTTTAGATATCATTGAGTAGTATTCTCAGAAAAATCCGCTCATAAATCTGATCGAGGGATCATTGTAAAAAATGCGATTTTTTTTTTTCAAAAAATTTTTTTTATGCCAAAATCGTTATTCACACCTTAAATTTTTGTCTCTACATGTTTCTCTAACATCAATCTACAATATATATTTTTTTCAGATTTTTAAAAACATTGGACGATAGTTAAAAAAAATAAAATATCCTTAAAACCTGATTTTTTGCACTAAAATCCTTTAGTACAGTCACATAATTTTTTTCTACATCATCCTCTTATCTCAGTTTACAATATATGTATATATTTTTTCATATATTTTTGAAAATGTTAGGCAATTGTAAAAAATATTTAATTTGATTTTAAATAAATTTTTTTAACTCTTATTATCTGTATTTGGAATAAGTAACGTAATTAATAACATTTTATTTTTACTATACAGTTGAAATAAACTTGCTAAAAGGGAAAAAATAAACTGAATCAAAATTAACTTTCATCCATTGCAGGGCTCCTCAACATATTCTACCGTATATTTCAATACTTTGCTCTTCCCCTCAGATGAACCTATAGACACGCTTGTCATCTTAGAAATGGTCCCCCAAAGGATATCAAGAGATTCGATTAAATAATTCGTCAAATACTCATCCGAATGTAACAAAAACTTAGATTTAGGGGTTTTCGAGGGTTCTTAACATTTCTAGGTTATTAAATATGGGTGTTGCTATTGGAAATTTTAAAGTTAGTAACATTTTTAATTTGAAGACGGCCCCTTTTGCAAATTTTGTGTCATGCGATTAACTCAGAATATTATATTTTCATAAAGTCAAAAAGGTTCGATTACTTAGGATATCTAACAGCCGAAATAATCACTAGTGGGTACTTTTTTTTCCACAGCTGTACTAACTCTTAACTCTTATGTTATTTTTTTTTATTTTTCAAGCAAATATTTATTAATAGTCAACGTTTATTTTATACATTTTTTAACATTTTAAAAAAATTTTAAACGTTATTTGACAAGAACAACAAATCAACAACGAATTAATTATCTTCATCACTGTCTTCATGAACTACAGAGGTAATGCTTTCTGTGCTGAATAAGTGGCTTAATTTTTCTGCAGGTCTAGGAATTTTCGACAGGTATCGGCCATATGATAAGTGATAAATAATTGCAGCAATATGAGAGCAGCACCCAACTGTTCTGCGACCATTTGCACACTCGCAAAAGTAACGTTTTATTCCTGAAACTCCTATACTGTTTCGCACGTATTCAATGAAACATCGATATATTTTTCTGTTCATGTGGCGTGATTGTACTTGCATTTTTAAAATATTTGATTTTCCTTTCACGAATTTCAAATTCAAATGACCATCTTCATCAATGACTTCAGCTAGATAAGATATCGCTTGACAGTATTGGTAAGTGCCGGTGAACAATATTTTCAGTTGGTTTTCTGTTAGCTCTGGAAAATCAAGTACGTCAGTGTCCGAAATATCTTCAAAAGGAAGTTTTTTTCGAAACCATCCTCTTGATTCAACTTCATCAGCCAAAGTATTCTCAGTATTTTTCCGCTCAATCATTCTCTGCAGAATGTCATCGGTCATACCAACATCAGAAACCAGCCGTTTGCTAAACTGATTATGTAGAAAAGCCGCTGTGCGATAATATGGTCCGATCTTCGGAATCATTTTATTATCAAAAATATGATCTAAAAGGGCATTTTTCTGTTTTATCATGCCATGAACCGATTCAACTGCCCATCTCAACTTCGTCACAAAGCGAGAATCATTAGATTCCTGAGTAGTGAGTTGTTTTTGCTTGCCTTTCAGAGCCGGCATTAGTACTGTAAACTGTTTAGATTCTAAATATTCCTTGACGTCTCGAAATCCACGATCCAAAATGAAAATGTCTCCGGGCCTCATTAGCTGACACAGTAAAACATTTGGGTCGTCAATAATATGTCTCATTATCTGAGCATCATTTTCATTTGCAAGAAAAGGACCCAACATATCAACGACAAATCCATCAGTAGTACAAATAGTAAAAGGCTTACACAGGTGAGTTTTTTTCTGACCAGAATAAGATATCCGTTGATATTCATTGTTTGTACTCTTTTGATGTCGTGCATACGTACCGTCACATATCAACATCAATTTATCATACGCATTATACAGTTTCTTGGCTATTTCTGTGGTATGATTATTAATCAGTATCTCTCGGCTAACAGAAGATAATCCAAAATGTACAGGAAGAATATCTTTCTCAAATGAATGTACTATTGAATCTGAGTAGGAGGACACTAGTTGTTCATTACTGAGCTGCAGTATGGAAGCAATCAGTTTATTTGAGCATCCTGTTCTTAGTTTTATTAGAAACACAATTAGCGCTTGTACAACCGTCCGAGAAGAACTTTTTCTCATCGACACCATCATATCACGCAATTTCGTTATATTATCCCAACTCAAGCCAGTGTATATTTTAATTTGATCTTCAGAAAGCCTTTGGTTTTCACATTTATCCAAAACAGTTTCATTGCATTCTGATGTCACGCTGTTAAGTATATTCTGTATTTCATGAGTTGTCATAGACGAATAATTTGAGAAGACTTTTAATCTATTTAAGTCTTCATCATATAATCGTTTTTTTATTAAATGGCTTCGACAACATCGGTTGCCAGCTGGAATATAAATGTTACGTTTAATATACGACTGCAACTGTGCTTCTTGAGGAACTTGAGTTAAAGTATCTTTACTATAACAGACACAGCAATATTTATGTGTTGAAACAGTCCTCGGTATTGGTAACTCTACATGCTCAACCTCATTACTATCATTCGAATCTTCTTTTAAACCAATAGAACATGTCGGGTCTAATTGTTCAGAATCACTTACTTCGTCTTGATCCAAAGAGCGATCGATTTTTCTTCGTTTATAATAAGCATGTGATCGACACTTTTTACAAATAATGTCATTGATGTTCAATGAAGTATCGATATTTTTTGAGAAGAAAATCACTTCATCAGCATCTGTAATTTTTTTCATCTTCTGAACAGAATAAATCCATTTCTTACATCCGGCACATTTAACATGCTTAGAAGACATAGTGATTGCGATATATAGGTTATTATTCTTCTTAAAATAGTAGCACTAACATTAATGGTGACCACAACAATGATAACAATAACCGGATAGACAATAAGTATTTTTGTATAAACATTTACAATAATAGCACAGTGATTGACGTAAATCGTATTAGACGCTACTGAAAACTTTTGGAGACTTAACAGTAGGGTGGGCCGAAAAGAACTTTTTATTTTATTTCGGATCGCTATAGTGCGGAAAAGTTGCCTTTGGTAAAGACATGAAAAATGCACCAATTTTTATTTTTTTATTACTTTATCTTCCGTTCGCGCAACGAGATCGAAGTTGGAAAAAATTGCCAAAAAACGAAATTTTTTATATTTTTTTATACACGATAGATGTTTTTAGTTGCGTTCCTATATCATGAATTAACTTCTAAAAGTACGTAAAATCAATTTATATGCACTTATCATTCATTTGTGTCACATCTTCCGGCCACCCAACGAAGTTCAAAATGAGGAAAATTCTTAGTTTTTGCAAAATTGACAGATCTGATGCAAAGGTATGATAAGTGCTTATAAATTGATTTTACGTACTTTTAGAAGTTAATTCATGATATAGGAACGCAACTAAAAACATCTATCGTGTATAAAAAAAAATGTAAAAAATTTCGTTTTTCGGCAATTTTTTCCAACTTTGATGGCATTGCGCGAACGGAAGATATAGTCGTAAAAAAATAATAATTAGTGCATTTTTCATGTCTTTACCAATGGCAACTTTTCCGCACTATAGCGATCCGAAATAAAATAAAAAGTTTTTTTCGGCCCACCCTACTTTACAGGTGGATAAACCTAAAGTAAATAATTATCACGCAAGTTGAGGACCTTACTCGGCAGATGACATCGATAACATAAGCGGGGAAATTCAAACTGGTACAGCTGTGGACCAAAAATAAGTACCCACTAGTGATTATTTCGTACGTTAGTCATCCTAAGGAATCGAACCTTTTTGACTTTATGAAAATATAATATTCTGAGTTAATCGCATGACACAAAATTTGCAAAAGGGGCCGTCTTCAAATTAAAAATGTTACTAACTTTAAAATTTCCAATAGCAACACCCATATTTAATAACCTAGAAATGTTTAGAACCCTCGAAAACCCCTAAATCTAAGTTTTTGTTACATTCGGATGAGTATTTGACGAATTATTTAATCGAATCTCTTGATATCCTTTGGGGGACCATTTCTAAGATGACAAGCGTGTCTATAGGTTCATCTGAGGGGAAGAGCGAAGTATTGAAATATACGGTAGAATATGTTGAGGAGCCCTGCAATGGATGAAAGTTAATTTTGATTCAGTTTATTTTTTCCCTTTTAGCAAGTTTATTTCAACTGTATAGTAAAAATAAAATGTTATTAATAACGTTACTTATTCCAAATACAGATAATAAGAGTTAAAAAAATTGATTTAAAATCAAATTAAATATTTTTTACAATTGCCTAACATTTTCAAAAATATATGAAAATATATATACATATATTGTAAACTGAGACAAGAGGATGATGTAGAAAAAAATTATGTGACTGTACTAAAGGATTTTAGTGCAAAAAATCAGGTTTTAAGGATATTTTATTTTTTTTAACTATCGTCCAATGTTTTTAAAAATCTGAAAAAAATATATATTGTAGATTGATGTTAGAGAAACATGTAGAAACAAAAATTTAAGGTGTGAATAATGATTTTGGCATAAAAAAAAATTTTTGAAAAAAAAAATCGCATTTTTTACAATGATCCCTCGATCAGATTTATGAGCGGATTTTTCTGAGAATACTACTCAATGATATCTAAAAACTTATGAGCAGTTTTTTGGATATTATCAAATAGATTCAGAGAAAATTCAATTTAAAAATAAAAAAACTTTTATTTTTTACTCAAAAACGCGTCCTATTTTAGAGCTGAAATTTGGCTGAGAAGTTGTCCATACTATGAGGTATATTCAGAAAAAAAATTAGCCCGATTGGAGTGGGGGCATTTTTCACCGTCTTATCTGGCGAGGGCCTTTCAACAAATTTAGCCATAATCTTATTTATAAACACTGATAGTAAGCTCCCCTGAAGTTCAAATGAAGAACTAGTTAAAATATTTGGTACCTGGGTTCAAAATAAATTTGAGTTCATAAATCAATTTCCATCATTTGATATGCTTAAAAGCTGAAATTAGATATATTTTTATTTAATATCATTTTTTGAAAAAAATTATGTGTGAAATTCCTTTATTGTGCTCTGAATATCCAACACACAAAATTTGAATTGTTAGTACTTAATACAAAGCGATATCTGGTGAAAAGAATGTTAGTTCATAAATCAATTTCCACCACTGTAGTTCATATGATGTTTGATGTTTTCAAATAGTTTTTTATGTTTGTGTACCTAGTATTGAAAAAAAATCATTTGTATTAAAAAAAATTAGCTTTTGTTATATTCTTATAAGAAATTACAGTAATAAGCTTTTTATGCATGTTTTAAATAAGAAAAAGTCGTAAAACTATATAAATTCCATCATCATCAAAAACGATTAGTTACGATGTAGTGGCAAAACTTCGCGTTTCCACAATTAATATCACTAGTAATATGTAAATGCTAATACTTTTGAGTCCAGAGGCTCATACATTAATGTATTCATTTCATTATAGGACCGTGGTGTGATAATTCACAGCTAATGAGTTCCGGTTGCTCTTCATGCACTCTCAGAAATAACTCATTTTTGACGATTCATTAATCCTCAAGCATCATTTCGTTAATTTTGAGGATTATTTCGTCAAACGATCACGTAACTTTTGAGTAAAGGCGAATCCTCTCTTTAACGACTTTTATTTGACAATTCTGTTTCTTGATTTTGAGGAAACTGAATCTCATTATTGTACTCAAATGCTCAAACATGACGAAATATTTCTTTAGATTAGACGAAATTCGAATCCTTATAAAAATGACGAAACAAATTTCCTCACTTTCAGGAAAGAAAAACTCGGAGCATTTGCCAGTAAATGGAATCGTCAAAATAAAAGAAAATTTCGTCGTTTTTGGGTATTTATTTCTGAGAGTGTGTTAAGAGAAACATTATTCTGCAAAATAATTATAGCGTTACCATGTAACGTTACTCTATAAATTTATTGTAAATACTTAAAGATCGAATAATCTAGGCTTCCACCGATTTTAAGGAGAAACGTTGAGCAGCAAGGTTTTACAATGTTGAGACAGTTTAGTTAAAACACTCAAGACTCGCAATAAACGTATAACTAAAGTATATAAAAATAGGTCTTGGTCAAGAAGTAGTTGAACTTTTTTATGGCTCATTCATATAACAATCAAAAACAAGTTACGATAACATAAATCTACAACATTTCTCTTAGTATTTGCCTTTTCCCTAAAACTATTATTGTATGCTATTGTGCTGTATTCTCATAAAGATATAGTAAATAAGACGTGTCATTGAATGGAGTTGCGATTTGATTCTGGGTTGAGACTTTTAAGGTAGGCGAATACCCAAAATTCTAAATTTTTTACTATTAATTTAATATTTTCCAAATTTGGCATAGTGATTTCAAATATAATGAATAATACTATTTAGGCATTTTTTTTAAAATTTAAATGTAATTTATTTATTTTAAACAGTGTTTGTCTACTAAAAAAAAGACAAACTAGCTAACAAGTCTACCACATTGAATTTTCATCCTATAAACATTAATTATATGTTAAATTCTTCGTTTTGAACTGATGCAATGACCCTCTAGAGTTACATACAAATTACAAGAAAGGAAGTTATTAAGAAAAATGTTATAAATTAACCACAGTTAACCAAAATAATTTTTTCGATTAACTTGCACTTGGACATTAAAAAAAAACTTGTATATTTACACCAGATGTTAGAGGTTCATGTCACAGATATATATTGAAATAACATCTGTACAAAATTCAGGTAAATTAATGTAAAACTTTTTATGCTAGAAGTGTTGGCGCAAACCCCTTTTTTTAGTTGAAAAACACCGTTTAAAATGAATCAATTATATTTAAATTAAAAAAATTTCCCAAAAAGCATTGTTCATTATATTTGAAATCACTATGCCAAATTTAGAAAAGATTAAAGTAATAGTAAAAATTTTAGAATTTTGGGTACTCACCTACCTTAAGCACCTATCTAATATACAATTTACAAGGCATCTAGTAAATATTTGTAGAAACAAAAACGATAACTAGTTGTAATTTTCAGTCCCGATTTTTTTTATTATAAAAATCTCATCTATATAAAATTGACTCATTATGTATCCAGAATGAAATGGTAAAAAGCAGGTAAGGGAAGTTTGAAATATCTTCACACTAGAGCTACACGATGGCTATTGGCGACGGGCGTCATAATTTAGAACCACAGCCAATTGACGAGCCTCCACTTAGGCAACCAACGCAACCGTTAGGGCGACATCGTAGGCAACGTTGGGACTCTGGAAAATATTTAACGTGCACTCCCTTTGCATGGGGTTGGACCATGTTTCACCATGTTTGTATGCTTTCATGTAACTAAAACAAATATATTTACATACAACTTTTATTTCTTTAAAATGCATGATTTTTCCATCAAACGGTACAAAAAGAACATATGAGTACATGGAAAAATTAAGTTTTTTTATATAAATAAGTGCGAGTTTAACTTAGTGAGGGAAAATTCGCAAGCTGCTGATTCCAAATGGAATCATTGGGAGCAAAAGGCTTAAACAAATCATTTAGAAAAAAAAGAGTAGGATGAATGGCTCGTTTTCACAGTTGCAAAGGCTGTTGCTTTCATTAATCCGGACTAGCTGCAGACAGTATGGGAAGTATTGTATTTTTGTTTAGAAGTGTTCCGTATCACTTGAGGCACACACATTGAACACTTATAATGAAAACTAGGTTAGTTTTCCTTAAATTTCAAGTATGATTTGTTACATTTAGTTTCAAATAACCTCCTGTAATATACCATTAAATCTCTGACATTTTTTACGGACACCCTGTGCATCTACATTCAATAAAAATGTATGTAAATAAATAAAATATTATCTATAATCATTCCTATGTTTTTTTTATAGACAACAGTTTTTTTTCGCAGAAGCTCAAATTTATGATTAGTCATTTTACTGTGCGTTTCTTTTTCTAGCGCGCCACAAATGTAAGATTCTGTGTAATTCTGTAGCAGAGTGTCATAAAGTGATTTAATTCAGTGTCATTCTGTAAAAGAGTGTAATGGTGATTATTTTCTAAAACAACTTAAAACAACATGTAGGAGAAACCCCGACAAAAACTACAACAACTGTTTGGGAAACTATTAACTATTTTGAAGATAAGTATAAGAAATACCTTGATCTTGTTGTATCTTCATAACTCATTATAAATTGAAAATGAACAAGTGAAAAGAAATAAACAAATATAAGATAGAAAAAGTCCTAAGCCAAATATTTCTAATTCAGTTTTCTTAAAGAAACTTTTCAATATTTCATAGCGTAACACAATACGAATTTATTGAAATATATTTTAGATTTACGTTGCATTTATGAATGACGTACGGTTAGTTTAGTTCTTAAGTTATGCAAATTAAGTATTAAAAAATGAATATTTTAATACTCTCTGTAGAAAGTATTGTGGAAGATAGTTATATTACATGCAATCTCATGAAGTTTTTAATTTAAATTAGAAGATTTTACATCGTTTCTTATATAAAAATATGAATATATACTACATTTTCAGTAATTTGGTTGAATTATGATCCATAGCCAACTCAATTAAGTGCTTTATCAATGTCTCACTGATTTCTTATAATAAAATCTCACCAGAATATTCTTCAAACAAACTATATGATACCATAATAAAAAATTTATATTAATATCAAATGTATGCCTGATTCTTCTTTGTTAGTTCTTATAACTTCACACTGTAAACATATAGTGGAACCGCATTCAAGTAGGTAAGAGTAAATATATTTTTATAATAAATGCTATAGAATGTATGTTTGGAAAAAAGATCCATTACAAACTTAAATTAGTAAAAAAAAATTGTAAAGTAATTTATTTAAACTAAGATTAAACAAATTTAATGTTATTTATTTCATTAGTAAGTATAAATATAAAGAGCACTTGAGAACCAATTTATTATTATTGTAAACTTTCTTACACTATACGCTTTAAATTTTTAGTACTTTTTACGATATTAGTACGTAAAGTTCAATCAAGCAAAATTTTACACTACGTTTTAAAAACTTTTTTAAAACTTAACTCTAGACTTTGTTTTACTAAATGACATTCAAATCTTATTTGATAAAATATAATTTTATTGAAAGTATATTTTTTTAAAACTATATTTTAGTTGCATTTGGTGTTGTCCAAAGACTCTTCAAATATTATTAAATATATTTTCGGTATAAAGTATTTCGTATAAGGTATTTGATGCATATTTTTTAGATTCTTCGGTATGGAGCATTCATTATGTTAATAAAAAAATGCTCAGTTTTTGGCCTTACTTTAATATTCTACATTAAGTAATAATATTAAAAGTGTGGTCTTTTTTGTGGCTGGCGTCTTTTGAAGTTCTGTTTTACAATAACGGAACATGATTTGGATAGATATTATATTCGTGCAATGCCTTAGTGTAAGAGGAATATTCAATACGGTACTTAGAAACAAATTTCTTCTTTGATTGTATCATGGGTATCCTTGAAACGTACAGTGGGTAATACACAATATTAAAATTCCTATACACTCTTAAAACAAAGGAGTGAAATCCACTCCAGTAGGAGGAGTGCATTTTCGACACTGGAAAGGAGTGAATATTAACTCAGACTGAGTTAAAATCACTCGTTTGGAGTGCTCCTGTCGGAGGTTTAACACACAAAGGATCCACTCCTTTCGGGGAAGTGCATTTTCAAGACTGGAGGTGTGATAATTAACTCAGACTAAGTTATAATCGCTCGTTTGTTTTAAGAGCGTTGTACAAAAGTAACTTACGCAATAATAATAGTCGATATAAACATTAATAACAAGATATATTTGACATTCAAACTTATATCGGCAGTTATTCCTCTAATTAAGCTATATCACAAAACAAGCAGTTTTGAGCAGTTGAATTTTTTTAAAGTGTATGTCGCAATAACTGTGACTAAATTGGTTAAGTGAATATCCAGTTGTAGGGCTTTTTAGTCAGCTTAGAAAATCTATAAATCACTTTTAACAATTGTCTTACGAAACGTATTACAATATTTTAGATGAAAAAAACCCCATGTGATTTAGGTAAATTATGTTCTATATTATTTTTACGTAATTCGAAGCACTTAAATGCTTCTGATTATTCCAAGATATGTACATTGCCTCAGCTACAGAATAACTTACGAAAAAACGTCACTGAAAATATTATTTCATCTCCTGTGTACGCGGTTCTTGTTTCATTAAAGTGAATAGGAAAGAGAATATTTAAAAAAAGGGAACGAGAATATTTAAAAAAAGAACGAGAATATTTAAGAAAAACTTGTCACGAATAAAATTATTATTCGTTTCAAATAGAAAAAAGTTTTTAAACGGCAAAAAGAGTAGACATGAAAAAAAAATTCGTATTAAAGATATGAACTCATTATAGTGCATCTGCATTCGATATAAGTTTGAATGTAAGCAATGGAAGATATTTTTACACTCCGAGTTTACATTGAAAAGTTAAAGAATAAATGTTAATGGAATTAGAATTTTTTCTCATGGAATTTGTCTAGCTTTCGCTAGCCTGGAGGATTTGTAAAAAAAAAAAGAATAAATGTCGTTACAAAATGTTTTGTATTCTTCTTATCTGTATAAATTCACAACATTTAACAAAGTGTTTGGCTGTTATTCATTGGTAAATGGTTGCATATTTTTCCCATTTTGATATTGAAGCATCTTGTGTTTGGCAATTCACTCTTTAACCTTGTTTAAAGAATAAATTCTACATAAGTAAACTAAGAAAGAAGATGAAAACTAAAGAAAAAAACCAAACTTGTTTTTTATACAAACAAAGCAATTTGTAATGAAGATTTCGTTTTTGATTTTTAAAAAATGAAACCAGCTAGCAATTCAAAATATTCCAATAATACATTGTTGGTTAATGCATTTATTAGGAACAGATGTGTTTAGCAATGTAATTGTTGGTAATCAATGTTTAAAGTTTTAATCAACCATTTCTTTAAAAGTGTTGAAATTAGTGTTTGGGTGATGATTCTAAAAAAAAAAGTATTGTAATGATGGTCCTCTTGTCTGGGGGTCTGTAAGGCCGTCTCCCTCTGTAAGTAAGTCTGTCTCTCTAAAAGTACTTTACAGCATTAATTAGAAGAGCGAGTAATACTTTGGAGTTTCTATTGTTGGATGTCATAATAAAGCTTTCTCAAAAATTACGATTGCACAAGGAATAGCTGCCATAGAACTTTTTAGTTTGAATAACATTGCTGAAAAACGAAAAGGGATACAGTTACAAACTCACGCGTGTTCCCATACCTATCACATGCCATAATACAGTTTTTGAGATAAATGTGTATGTGCCACAGAACTTTTTTGGTTTTTAAGGTATTGATGAAAAATGAAACATTTACAGACCTTAGTTTTTAAACTAATTTAGTTCATATGCCCCATACTACTTAAATCGTTCAGCTTCCCTTATTAACAAGTGAAGAACCAAATATTAATATCACATAAACGCAGGGCCTGCTCCTCCATAAGGCCCGTTAGGCCCGGGCCTAGGGCCCCCAAAATTTAGGGGCCCCTTAATTTCAGGTTCTATTATGCTAAATGCTGTTAAATCCCCAAAATATCAGTAAACTAAAAAAAAAACTGATACTCCTATTTGTTTTTCGCTCAATTTTGGCTAAGAAATTGTCCTGAAGCGATTTTTTGATCGATGTTTATAAGGGAACCTATAAAATTGTAGCAGAAATTTTATGCATAGGTCTGTAGCATCATCATTACTGGAAATCGTACTCAAATTTTTTTGTAAAGGGCCCCCAAAATAGATTGTGCCTATAGTCTGAGATTTCCTAGAGCAGGCCCTGCATAAACGCACGATGTATACTCAAGGAGAGAATGTGACAGAGCGGATACGATTCTGTTTGGAGGCCAAACGAGACATTCTCCAGGCGATTTACTTCTGTGCCTTGATATACGACGTATTGAGTTCTCCCTCTCATCCGTCTCTTAGAGTCTTTGCAATTCGTCGGGGGACGTTAACAGCCCAAGCCTTGTGATCGCCCAAGCAGAGTACCAAAGTAACCGTGGAAGAATATGATATAGAGACATTGGCGTGCAAAAAACGTGAAACCCCCTAAAAGACGCCAAATAGGAGAGGAGTGATCGTGTTCAAAGACTTCCATCAGTAGAGTTATCTTTCTTTTCTTTTATTGAAGTATATATAATTGAAACTGAAGAATAGCACCTGGTTGACTTTTGTACGAGATTCGAATTTTTACGATTTTCTGACATATCTCTTTTTGGGAAGATTTAAAATATCTGTTTTTCTGCATGTACCGTTTCTTGTATATCCTAATTTGGTTACTTGTAAGAAATGGCGCCAAATGATACACCAAGAGTCTGTTTGGTCGCTTTGAACAAGCGATTTATTTCTTCGCTTGGAAACCTGGGCGTTTTGACTAGACAGCACATCCATCAATTGCAACCTCTATAAAAAAATCATTAAAAATGTTTCTGATCCCTGTGACGTCATTCTAAGTATGATACACTATCCTGTCCTCATTAGATATACGACATTTATGATACACCACTTACACCGATACTACAACAGTATCATGCATTATCTTTAGGATAGAAGAACAACAGTACAGAAAGAAAAACATCACCAGTAGCAGTAAAAGGTATGAATAGTTCTGTTTTGGAAATACGTTTGAATAAAATTAATTTAAATTTAAGTTTTAAACAAACATATTTTACGATGACAAGTATATGAACCATTATGCTTCAGAAATATGTTTAAAATTGATATGAGTAGTTTTATTTTAACAAATGTGCATATGTTTATAATAAATTTTATATTTTTTTAGTAAATGTGTCGATATGAAATGTTATGTCGTCTTCTGACAGCTTGTAAAATAGTTGGCCTAATGTGTTGGTTTACATTTAAATGCAAGTTTAAAAAAAATATTTTTTAAGAATTAAAAATAGTATTGTAAATTTTAGATGCAGAATTGTGTGTGTTAAAATGAAATGTAAATATAACATGAATGTGAAGTTTAATGGACATCTGTTCTACAGATGTGTTTTAATAGGTTATAAAGACTTCTTGTGGCAATAAAAGATGAAAAAATGCTTCCAAATTTTTCGTTCCAAATTTGTTTTTTTTAAATTTTGAATTCAGAAGTAGCTCTATATAATGACATTACGTCATCGTACAATTACATTTTTAACTAATAGGTAGATATTTACTAAAAATATGGCCATGGTATGAATTTTTTTGGAGAGAGTAAGCCACTAGCAATTTTTTTTCTATAGAACTACAATTTATTACTATACAATCAATTGCGAAATGCAATATTATATCTAATTATATTAATTTCTAACCCAATATTTGTGAATATGTTGATTGAGTCCTTAGAGTGAGGGTTAACCTTCCATTGCCTCCAAAAAAACCTTGCAGTTGCAGAAAATTACAAAATCTGCATCTTCAAATCACTAATCACTAATGGATAAAGGGTTTGAAACATGATAACTGCGTAAGTTCTAAATGCAAAGGCAAAATTGATAGCATCTGACTCGTTTTATGGTGAACTAGCTCAAAATATTTAGATGGTGGTCATTTTTATAAGGCTATCACTATTAGAAAACCTGTAAATTTACTAGTATTTGCCCTTCAATTTTTATGCAGTTTTTATTGGCAACAGCCTTTATTTGACGAAAAAAAGGGTCCGGCCTCGAAATAATGGGACATATAATTTTGACTGTTAAAAGTTAGATCAATTCTCGTACTTTTACAATTTTAAGGCTCCTATGCTTGGTGAGACTACGGTTAAGAGCTATTTTCTTAGAAAGGCACTGAATCTCAAAGAGTTTCAAACTCTCTAAAGCTCGTTGCTTCAACTCTTCATACCATTGGGTTGCAAGTGATTAATATGTACGTAATGTAGTAGTAGATAATGCACACGTAGTTTTTATTCTTTCCAGGACTCCCCCCCCCATTATTTCATTATTTATTGATTATTTATTCATTATTAATTGATTAAGTAGTGTCGCCAACTGCAGTGTATTTTTGGCATTTTAATGCTTCAAAAATATATAATTAAATAACTAGAAAACATTTTGGTTTCAAATTTGTTTCATTTCTACGTTCTGTTGATTACCATGCATGGGGGAAAAGGGCTAACATGGCAAAGCATTACTTCTGCGGTAGTTATGATTCCAAAACCAATGCATTAGCTCTAAGGGACTGTCAGTCCCTCTTAATACACGTATTGAATTAGTACGATTGCATTAATACATGACAACGCTTAAACTATCCTTCCCAGGACCCCTCTGTTTCCCCCCACGATGCAAGCCGGCCATTTCCTCGTCCTGCTCTGCCTCGTCCTTCCCTCGTCCTCCTTCGGCTGCAGCAACCTGCTGTGCTCCGTGGTGCCTGCCACCAGCTTCTTCTGCTGCGTCTTCCAGCAGATGTGCTGCAGCGTCGCCCTCGAGAAGCTGCAGAGCAACAAGCAGCCGCTCGTGGAATGCAACAAGATCAACCAGCCCACTACTCCTGCGCCGAGGTGAGTCATGAACACTTTATTTAAGACTAGCAGTATGGTCCCGAGTTACTCGGAACCCGTTAACTTCACATTGCTTCCTTTTAGAGGCATGCTTACTTGTGAAAATGGGGGACATTCACGGCCATATCCACCTGAGCTAATTTCAAATCGCTGTGGTAAAAAAAGCGGTTAGACAGGTTAAATGAGTAGGAAAACATTAGTACGTGGTTCGAGAGGTGTAGGATAACAAACCGCGTGACATCACATGAATGTTCCCATACACTCAATATCTAAACTAGATTCAATTCGTGTTGGCGCATGCGCAAGAAAAAAGCAAATAATAACAGAGATTGGTGTCAAGCCCCTGTTGCGGCCCGGGCGTTGTGTTTTGAAGCCCTGTCATGGTCTGCCTACTTCATAAAATACACTTAAAATCTAAACAAAATTAAATTCGTGTTGGTGCATGCGCACTTAAAAAGCAAACACTAATAGAGGATGGCGTCGAGCCCCCGTTTCGGCCAGGTTCATGTATTTTCAAGCCCCGTTATGGCCCCGCACTCCCACGTGGATGACGTTTTTTGAAACTAATTATATTAATTAAAATATCAATCAAATATGAAAAAAATAAGCCTCAGGTGCACACGTAGGTATTTAAAGGAATCTATATAAAAATTTCGAATTTTTTTAGAGCAGTCTAAGTAGGTCTTTTGCGAACCACAGTCAGACAGACTCTTTCTTTTATTATTATAGATAAGTTTAAGGTAGCCACACACAACTTTTTCTTTAATTTTTGAGATAGACTAAGATCAGGCACATAAAAAGTAACATAAAAATGCTTTACTGCAATGAAAAATATATGAAGAGTACACGGGAAGAAGCGATTGATTTATCAGGCGGACACCCGCAATTGTCTGCTTGGCGACATAAAACCGGTTTCTCTCTTTCTTCTTCGCTTGGTCCAAGCGTCGGGATCGCCAATCGCTTGAACTTGGTAGCTAGGAACCACAGGGATCGTAGTTAAAGTACTACAGTGGCCAGGGGCGTAGCTACCGCCGTATCAGCCGTATCAATTATACGGAGCCCCCGGGCCATGGGGGCCCCCTACGTGCGTAATCAAAAATTAACCCCCCCCCCCCACTTCCAATTTTTTTTTCACAAATGACAAAAGTAAAAAAAAAACAATTTTTTTCCCGCGCAAAGCGTGCGTTCAAAAGTTGTACCACCCTACATCGGCTATTGCGGGCTGCGGGAACATAGATATACGCGGGAACAAAGATTTCAGAGCCTTTGCGACCTGAGTAGTATGTTCAACATTTTACAATTAAACCTGAGAAACTCCTGTTTCCTTCGAACGAAGAGATATTAAACACTTCAGGAGCACAAAACTGTCGGCTTTCTACAGTAAAGACATCTCAGTTAAACTTATGATCAATTAAAGGCAGCATGCATAAAATCTGAAATTCAAAATATTCATTCCATTAAGGAACTCTTTGAATTATTGCTGATAAAATTCAATAGTCTTGCATCCAGTTTTTCCGAGGTAATAACAGCATGCTTTTTCTTCTTGACGCTTCCAGTTACAACCACAACTGCTTGAAGAAGTTTTTCAGAATTGAAACTGATAAAAAAAATTACCTAAGAATTTCGATGGTACAGGAACGCCTGTCAGACCTGTCACTATGTTGTCCATAAAGCTAGAAACTTTCGAAAAAATAAAGTCATCATCATCTATAAATGATTTAATAAATCAATTTGCCGAAAAAAAGGCAAGGAGAGTGTAAATTTAATTTTAATTTTAGAAAAAGTGACACATACATAATTATGATGAATAACTGGGCAATTCTACCATAATTTATAATTTTATTTCCCTTGGGAATAACCTTAAAAATATTAATATTTCTTTCAAAAAAATCCTTATTATACTAAAAGACTGGTCCTTATATAATTGCAAAACGGAATTTTAAAGCACAGAAACTCCAAAAAAATTTGAGAATGCAGAAAAATCCTTACCGTAGTGTGTCCCAAATGTCAATTTTTTTTAGTTTAGGGCTCACGCCAACATATTTCAGAGCTAAAAATTACGTTCATTTATATTTTAAATTGAACTAATACTATGTAGCTTAACAAATTAATTCCATTAAATTTTGGCTTTTAATATTTATAATGTGTTTCTCTGGTCTCCTAACTATGTCCCTGGGTTTTGGTACATTCACTGACCTCATTCCTAAAGTGGTGAAGAGATCCACTGGATTAAGCTACAGTGATTCTTCAACCATGAAAACTGTATTGCAGAAAATTCACATTTCAGTTAGTAGCCACATATTTTTGCTAAAATTCACCAATCAGCCCAACATTAAAAAAAAAAATCAGTAAAATTGGCTGCGAGGCTTTATTGCTTTCCTTACAGTCTCCCAGATAAGGCTAATTTTTGCTTGATAATTGATTTTTTTTACTATAAATATGTTTAAGTGGAGTACAAGAAGTAAAAAGATCCATTTTTATTAAACTGGAGTTAGTTTCAACATAAAAAAGCGTGAATGTCCTTACCTTCCGTTCCTGACTTCCCGGTCCTTACCGTCGTAATGATCTAGGGATGGAAAAGCGAAACCAGTTTTAAGACTAACCGGTTTTTTGTGATTTCGGTTTCATTGAAAAACAGTTATTTTCGTAAGACCAGTTTAAACCAGTTTCCTTGGCATCGGTGTTTTTTAAAAAAAACGGCCATCTCTTGTTATTATTTTTTGTTTTTTACAAATGAGCTTTGCTGAACTTTTTTTTCGTTTTTATAGAACCCTTATAAACCTTTTGACAAACATTTAAAGTGATTTTGAAAAAAATAAATTTTAAAAAAATTTTATACCTGAAATTAAAAATTATGGTAAAACTGCCATTTCTTTTAATTTTATGCATTTTTTTCCTTTGTGAGAAATCTTTACCCTTCCTAAGGGCCCCCAAACAAATTTTTATACAGGGCCCCGCCAAGGCACGCTACGCTTCTGACAGTGGCTTATCACGTGACCTACAACACTGACTTCATTGGGAGCTCTTTGCGCGTCTCGTCGTTAGCATTGGAGGTCACGTGATCTGCCAATATATTACTTTAACTATGATATCTATGGTAGGAACTGATTTCCTTACACAAGTTTAGGCGATCACTCGCTATCATCGCCAAAGTGGCCTGCTAGGAAACTTCTCTGAAAAATCAATCGGTTTTTCCCGTGTGCTCTTCATATTAATTAAATTAATATAAATTTAATTTTAATTAATTACAAATTACATTTTAATTAATTTATTTTTTAATTAATTTAAGTTTGTCAAACTGTAAGCAACAAAAAGACATTTAAAATTAGTTGTTTTACATAATTTTTGCAGAAAAGAAAACAGTAAATATCCAGACATGTCATCATAAAAAAAATCTAAGCTCTAAGCAAAGTAGTTATTTAATTATGATGGTTTGAAATGACAAGCTTTAAAATACGAGTGCCAATGCGAGTTGGGTATGATGGGGCATTCATAGTATAGTCCGACCACGATATAGTCCGACCACGATATAGTCCGACCACGATAACTTGGCAACCAAAATATTTTGATTGTGGACCATTCCACTTCGAAAAAAGGTAAACAAGGTTTTGGTTTTGGGCAAGAGTTACTATGTTTGGCGATTCATTGCTTTTATGGGCGCATATTTCTTTAAGGTTTAGAAACAGACTATCAATCCAAGGGTAGATCGAACTTGCATCGGGATTACTCTTATATTTCCCATTAATATTTAAGTTATAGCGTCTCTCGGTGTAATTCCTAGTCACAGTAATATTTTTAAGTTTTAAAACCCTTCATCAAAATGAAAAAAAAAATCATAGAAGTATACTGGGAACTGTACTCAGTGGAACTTATAACTTAACTACGAGTTTGTTTATTAATTTTGAACTTTTTTTTTAGCAATGGTTAATTAAATTTCTGTAAAATAATCATAGATTTAGTTATTTCACGATTCAAAATATCAAAGAAATACACGTGTAATCGTTAACCGCTATCAGCAATCAACAATCCTCTGTAGCCGATAACTGATGTGCAGTTCTAGTGAGATACATTATTTACAACCACACTACACCAACAAACCCTATTCTCGCCAAACGCCTTGAGCCAGCAACCCTTCCACCTTCGGCTTAAAACCTCAATTCAAAGTGGAATCTTCCACAATCAAAATATTTTGATTGCCAAGTTATCGTGGTCGGACTATATAGTCCGACCACGCTAACTTGGCAACCAAAATATTTTGATTGTGGACCAGTCCACTTTGAAAAAAGGTAAGGAAGGTTTTGGGCAAGAGTTACTATGTTTGGCGATTCGTTGCTTTTGGGCGCATATTTCTTTGTGGTTAAGAAACAGATTATTAAGGGGTCATAGGAGTCTTAAAAATGTGCAAAGAAGATACTACAAAGCATAGTTTGATCTTTCATTTCATTTTTTAACTACTCGATAAATGAGTATAATTTTTTTATATGTAATTCTACAAGATTTATTTATTATAAAACGGGGCTGGGGAGCATGCGGAAGGCCCCAGGTTCGGGTCCGGGCATCGCCAAAATAGCTGCCGACCTATAAGCGGCCCGTGCAGCTAAAAATGTCTGACGAATAATACCCCGCGTAAGGGAGTGCACGTTAAATATCCTTCAAAGTCCTAACGCTGCGTACGATGTCGCCCTTAACGGTTGCGTTGGGTGCCTATTCAGGTGTTGGCTCGTCACCTGACTGTGGTTCTAAAATACGACGCAAGTCTCCAATAGCCCTCGTGTAGCTCTAGTGCGACGATAATTTAAACCAAACCAATTTATTATAAAACAAGTTTTAAAATTTATGAAACTTTAGCCAAAACTAAAATAAAAATGATATTAAACATGAAGCTATTTGAACACATTGTGTTTAGGCTTGCGCGGCAAATTGTGAGGTCAAAATTGAAAAAATGACCAAGAAAATGACTTTGTATTGTACAAATATGTACAAACAAAGACTTATACCTAAATTCTCAGCTCAATTTTGATTAGAAATTATTTTAAGAACTTCTTTCTAAAAAAATTATTAAAAATTTTCGGCAGAGGCTTCCATTTTGAAAAAATTTAAAACATTATGTACGATATTCTTCTCTTTCGCATGAAGTATCGTTCTTTCATAAGACATTATCAAATATGCACAGATATTAATCGATTATTGATCAAGTCAAATAAACAAAGAAATTCACGTGTAATCGTTAACAGCTACTAGCAATCAACAACAATCCTCAATCGCCGATAACTGATGTGTAGCTCTAGTAGTGTGATAGATTGAACTAGACCAACAATCCTCTCTTCTCGCCAAACGCCTTGAGCTGGCATCCCTTTTTTCTTCTGCCTAAAAACCTCAATTCAAAGTGGAATCGTCCACAATCAAAATATTTTGATTGCCAAGTTAGCTTGGTCGGACTATAACTTGGCAATCAAAATATTTTGATTGTGGAAGATTCCACTTTGAATTGAGGTATTAAGCCGAAGGAGGAAGGGTTGTCGGCTCAAGGCGTTTGGCGAGAATAGGGTTTGTTGGTATAGTGCGATTGTAAATAATGTATCTCACTAGAACTGCACATCAGTTATCGGCTACAGAGGATTGTTGTTGATTGCTGGTAGCGGTTAACGATTACACGTGTATTTCTTTGATATTTTGAATCGTGGAATAACTAAATCTATGATTATTTTACAGAAATTTAATTAACAATTGCTAAAAAAAGTCCAAAATTAATAAACAAACTCGTAGTTAAGTTATAAGATCCACTGAGTATATTTCCCAGTATACTTCTATGATTTTTTTCATTCTGATGAAGGGTTTTAAAACTTAAAAATATTACTGTGACTAGAAATTACACCGAGGGACGCTATAACTTAAATATTAATGGGAAATATAAGAGTAATCCCGATGCAAGTTCGATCTACCCTTCTATTGATAGTCTGTTTCTAAACCTTAAAGAAATATGCGCCCAAAAGCAACGAATCGCCAAACTTAGTAACTCTTGCCCAAAACCAAAACCTTCCTTACCTTTTTTCGAAGTGGACTGGTCCACAATCAAAATATTTTGGTTGCCAAGTTATCGTGGTCGGACTATACATGTCCTACCTACTGTCATCTTCTTTTAATTATTATTGTGGATGTAGGTTTACTATTGGATTTCTAATATATTTCATAGTTTATTTTATTAGGCCAGTATATTTTTCATTCAAAATAGGTTGTTAGTTCAAAAATAACAGAGAGATTGGCAGGTTATCGCCAAACACACTATGCTTCCATGATTTGGGTCTGTCCAATATGAGACACTTCTGCTTTTGGTAGAAACTTCACTTCTGCTTTGGGAAAACTTCTATTTAGGTACAGCTGTGGAAATAAAAAAGTACCCACTTGAGGTTATTTCATCCGTTAGTCACCCTATAGAATCGGACCTTTTTGAGATTGTGAACAATTAACATTCTGAGTTAATTGCACGATACAAAATTTGCATGAGGGACCGTCTTCATATTAAAAATATTACGATCTTTGAAATTTCCAATAGCAACACCCAATTTTAATAACTTAGAAATGTTAAGCACTATTGAAAACCCTTAAATCTAAGTTTTTGTTACATTTGGATGAATATTTGACGAGTTATTCCATCGAATCACTTGTGGACCTTTTGGGGACCATCTCTAAAATAACAAGCAAGCCATGCATGAAAAGCCGTCTGAATTAATCAATTAACACGTAATCTTATACACAGTCCCCTAAAAGTTAATTAAAAGGTATTTTGTGATTTACTCAGCAAATTATGAATAAAAATTTTTAAAAATTGGGATTTCGCTTAAACTTCCTGTCTTAAATTTATTTCTTTAAAAATATTAAGAGGTTTCTATTCGTAATTTTTTAAAAAAATTAATATAATAATTATTTAAAAATATAAAATTTTTCTTATATACCCCAATATTGAATGCATTTTGTTTGGGTTATTATAATTTCTTTTCAGTAAAAAATTTGTTTCATTATCTTAATTATTTATAGATCGGGATAGTTTTTTATGAGCAACTCATTTAACATTATGGGACCTAAATTTTGCACGTCTTTAACTCCTCTAATAATGCTTAAAAACTAGCAAAATTTGGCATTTCGTATTAACATAGGTCATAGATTTGAAATATGGACTCAAAAAGGGGTGTTACTATTGGAAATTTTAAAGTTAGTAACATTTTTAATATGAAGATAGCCCTTTATGCAAATTTTGTGTCATGCAATTAACTCAGAATGTTAATTGTTCACAATGTCAAAAAGTTCCGATTCTATAGGATGACTAACGGCCAAAATAATCACTAGTGGGTACTTTTTTATTTCCACAGCTGAATACTAGGCCCATAAGTTAGCTCCATTCGTTCGAGTCACCTACTTAAAGGATAGTCTATATCAGACCCTTCATAGAGCTATGACGTAGCTCTTTAGTATGAATGATACGTAAATTTTTTAGTAGAGCATGGGCAAGGGCATACATTCACACATGCCGCCCCGTTGGCGCAGTCGTTAGGATGCTAGCCTTTGCATCTGCGGTCAGGCTCGAATCCCGGTCAGGCATGGGTGTTTGCGACCGTCAATTAATGTTGTTATTTGTCTATGTGTTTGTGTTGTCCTTTCTTTGTGTGTCTCTTGTGCTTGTGAAAACTCTTTCTATGTCTGTCCCACTTGACGAAAGCTTATAAGCGGTTCTCTGAACAAGCATACAAGCTGGAATATATATATGTACCTACCATACCATACCATACCATACTAACGTTCAGACATAATATAATGTGCCGTCTCTTCGTTGTTACGATATTTCCTTTGGGGTATTGTTGATAAAGTCCCACCATATATAGGTGTTTAAACCACTCTGAATTGACACTGTTCTTTTGGACTGTTAACCGGTCGATTCAAACGGAGATGAGCGTGGTTTGTTTGCCGAGTAGAATACAATGTTTAACGTAGCTGTGACTTCACCACCGTCCTAATCTAAACGAATTAGCTGAAGTGTTGTTTGTTTGTGGGGTAAAAGACAACGTTTTATAGTCCGACCACGCTAACTTGGCAACCAAAATATTTTGATTGTGGACCAGTCCACTTTGAAAAAAGGTAAGGAAGGTTTTGGACAAGAGTTACTATGTTTGGCGATTCATTGCTTTTGGGCGCATATTTCTTTGTGGTTAAGAAACAGATTATTAAGGGGTCATAGGAGTCTTAAAAATGTGCAAAGAAGATACTACAAAGCATAGTTTGATCTTTCATTTCATTTTTTAACTACTCGATAAATGAGTATAATTTTTTTATATGTAATTCTACAAGATTTATTTATTATAAAACGGGGCTGGGGAGCATGCGGAAGGCCCCAGGTTCGGGTCCGGGCATCGCCAAAATAGCTGCCGACCTATAAGCGGCCCGTGCAGCTAAAAATGTCTGACGAATAATACCCCGCGTAAGGGAGTGCACGTTAAATATCCTTCAAAGTCCTAACGCTGCGTACGATGTCGCCCTTAACGGTTGCGTTGGGTGCCTATTCAGGTGTTGGCTCGTCACCTGACTGTGGTTCTAAAATACGACGCAAGTCGCCAATAGCCCTCGTGTAGCTCTAGTGCGACGATAATTTAAACCAAACCAATTTATTATAAAACAAGTTTTAAAATTTATGAAACTTTAGCCAAAACTAAAATAAAAATGATATTAAACATGAAGCTATTTGAACACATTGTGTTTAGGCTTGCGCGGCAAATTGTGAGGTCAAAATTGAAAAAATGACCAAGAAAATGACTTTGTATTGTACAAATATGTACAAACAAAGACTTATACCTAAATTCTCAGCTCAATTTTGATTAGAAATTATTTTAAGAACTTTTTTCTAAAAAAATTAATAAAAATTTTCGGCAGAGGCTTCCATTTTGAAAAAATTTAAAACATTATGTACGATATTCTTCTCTTTCGCATGAAGTATCGTTCTTTCATAAGACATTATCAAATATGCACAGATATTAATCGATTATTGATCAAGTCAAATAAACAAAGAAATTCACGTGTAATCGTTAACAGCTACTAGCAATCAACAACAATCCTCAATCGCCGATAACTGATGTGTAGCTCTAGTAGTGTGATAGATTGAACTAGACCAACAATCCTCTCTTCTCGCCAAACGCCTTGAGCTGGCATCCCTTTTTTCTTCTGCCTAAAAACCTCAATTCAAAGTGGAATCGTCCACAATCAAAATATTTTGATTGCCAAGTTAGCTTGGTCGGACTATAACTTGGCAATCAAAATATTTTGATTGTGGAAGATTCCACTTTGAATTGAGGTATTAAGCCGAAGGAGGAAGGGTTGTCGGCTCAAGGCGTTTGGCGAGAATAGGGTTTGTTGGTATAGTGCGATTGTAAATAATGTATCTCACTAGAACTGCACATCAGTTATCGGCTACAGAGGATTGTTGTTGATTGCTGGTAGCGGTTAACGATTACACGTGTATTTCTTTGATATTTTGAATCGTGGAATAACTAAATCTATGATTATTTTACAGAAATTTAATTAACCATTGCTAAAAAAAGTCCAAAATTAATAAACAAACTCGTAGTTAAGTTATAAGATCCACTGAGTATATTTCCCAGTATACTTCTATGATTTTTTTCATTCTGATGAAGGGTTTTAAAACTTAAAAATATTACTGTGACTAGAAATTACACCGAGGGACGCTATAACTTAAATATTAATGGGAAATATAAGAGTAATCCCGATGCAAGTTCGATCTACCCTTCTATTGATAGTCTGTTTCTAAACCTTAAAGAAATATGCGCCCAAAAGCAACGAATCGCCAAACTTAGTAACTCTTGCCCAAAACCAAAACCTTCCTTACCTTTTTTCGAAGTGGACTGGTCCACAATCAAAATATTTTGGTTGCCAAGTTATCGTGGTCGGACTATACATGTCCTACCTACTGTCATCTTCTTTTAATTATTATTGTGGATGTAGGTTTACTATTGGATTTCTAATATATTTCATAGTTTATTTTATTAGGCCAGTATATTTTTCATTCAAAATAGGTTGTTAGTTCAAAAATAACAGAGAGATTGGCAGGTTATCGCCAAACACACTATGCTTCCATGATTTGGGTCTGTCCAATATGAGACACTTCTGCTTTTGGTAGAAACTTCACTTCTGCTTTGGGAAAACTTCTATTTAGGTACAGCTGTGGAAATAAAAAAGTACCCACTTGAGGTTATTTCATCCGTTAGTCACCCTATAGAATCGGACCTTTTTGAGATTGTGAACAATTAACATTCTGAGTTAATTGCACGATACAAAATTTGCATGAGGGACCGTCTTCATATTAAAAATATTACGATCTTTGAAATTTCCAATAGCAACACCCAATTTTAATAACTTAGAAATGTTAAGCACTATTGAAAACCCTTAAATCTAAGTTTTTGTTACATTTGGATGAATATTTGACGAGTTATTCCATCGAATCACTTGTGGACCTTTTGGGGACCATCTCTAAAATAACAAGCAAGCCATGCATGAAAAGCCGTCTGAATTAATCAATTAACACGTAATCTTATACACAGTCCCCTAAAAGTTAATTAAAAGGTATTTTGTGATTTACTCAGCAAATTATGAATAAAAATTTTTAAAAATTGGGATTTCGCTTAAACTTCCTGTCTTAAATTTATTTCTTTAAAAATATTAAGAGGTTTCTATTCGTAATTTTTTAAAAAAATTAATATAATAATTATTTAAAAATATAAAATTTTTCTTATATACCCCAATATTGAATGCATTTTGTTTGGGTTATTATAATTTCTTTTCAGTAAAAAATTTGTTTCATTATCTTAATTATTTATAGATCGGGATAGTTTTTTATGAGCAACTCATTTAACATTATGGGACCTAAATTTTGCACGTCTTTAACTCCTCTAATAATGCTTAAAAACTAGCAAAATTTGGCATTTCGTATTAACATAGGTCATAGATTTGAAATATGGACTCAAAAAGGGGTGTTACTATTGGAAATTTTAAAGTTAGTAACATTTTTAATATGAAGATAGCCCTTTATGCAAATTTTGTGTCATGCAATTAACTCAGAATGTTAATTGTTCACAATGTCAAAAAGTTCCGATTCTATAGGATGACTAACGGCCAAAATAATCACTAGTGGGTACTTTTTTATTTCCACAGCTGAATACTAGGCCCATAAGTTAGCTCCATTCGTTCGAGTCACCTACTTAAAGGATAGTCTATATCAGACCCTTCATAGAGCTATGACGTAGCTCTTTAGTATGAATGATACGTAAATTTTTTAGTAGAGCATGGGCAAGGGCATACATTCACACATGCCGCCCCGTTGGCGCAGTCGTTAGGATGCTAGCCTTTGCATCTGCGGTCAGGCTCGAATCCCGGTCAGGCATGGGTGTTTGCGACCGTCAATTAATGTTGTTATTTGTCTATGTGTTTGTGTTGTCCTTTCTTTGTGTGTCTCTTGTGCTTGTGAAAACTCTTTCTATGTCTGTCCCACTTGACGAAAGCTTATAAGCGGTTCTCTGAACAAGCATACAAGCTGGAATATATATATGTACCTACCATACCATACCATACCATACTAACGTTCAGACATAATATAATGTGCCGTCTCTTCGTTGTTACGATATTTCCTTTGGGGTATTGTTGATAAAGTCCCACCATATATAGGTGTTTAAACCACTCTGAATTGACACTGTTCTTTTGGACTGTTAACCGGTCGATTCAAACGGAGATGAGCGTGGTTTGTTTGCCGAGTAGAATACAATGTTTAACGTAGCTGTGACTTCACCACCGTCCTAATCTAAACGAATTAGCTGAAGTGTTGTTTGTTTGTGGGGTAAAAGACAACGTTTTATAGTCCGACCACGCTAACTTGGCAACCAAAATATTTTGATTGTGGACCAGTCCACTTTGAAAAAAGGTAAGGAAGGTTTTGGACAAGAGTTACTATGTTTGGCGATTCATTGCTTTTGGGCGCATATTTCTTTGTGGTTAAGAAACAGATTATTAAGGGGTCATAGGAGTCTTAAAAATGTGCAAAGAAGATACTACAAAGCATAGTTTGATCTTTCATGTCATTTTTTAACTACTCGATAAATGAGTATAATTTTTTTATATGTAATTCTACAAGATTTATTTATTATAAAACGGGGCTGGGGAGCATGCGGAAGGCCCCAGGTTCGGGTCCGGGCATCGCCAAAATAGCTGCCGACCTATAAGCGGCCCGTGCAGCTAAAAATGTCTGACGAATAATACCCCGCGTAAGGGAGTGCACGTTAAATATCCTTCAAAGTCCTAACGCTGCGTACGATGTCGCCCTTAACGGTTGCGTTGGGTGCCTATTCAGGCGTTGGCTCGTCACCTGACTGTGGTTCTAAAATACGACGCAAGTCGCCAATAGCCCTCGTGTAGCTCTAGTGCGACGATAATTTAAACCAAACCAATTTATTATAAAACAAGTTTTAAAATTTATGAAACTTTAGCCAAAACTAAAATAAAAATGATATTAAACATGAAGCTATTTGAACACATTGTGTTTAGGCTTGCGCGGCAAATTGTGAGGTCAAAATTGAAAAAATGACCAAGAAAATGACTTTGTATTGTACAAATATGTACAAACAAAGACTTATACCTAAATTCTCAGCTCAATTTTGATTAGAAATTATTTTAAGAACTTTTTTCTAAAAAAATTAATAAAAATTTTCGGCAGAGGCTTCCATTTTGAAAAAATTTTAAACATTATGTACGATATTCTTCTCTTTCGCATGAAGTATCGTTCTTTCATAAGACATTATCAAATATGCACAGATATTAATCGATTATTGATCAAGTCAAATAAACAAAGAAATTCACGTGTAATCGTTAACAGCTACTAGCAATCAACAACAATCCTCAATCGCCGATAACTGATGTGTAGCTCTAGTAGTGTGATAGATTGAACTAGACCAACAATCCTCTCTTCTCGCCAAACGCCTTGAGCTGGCAACCCTTTTTTCTTCTGCCTAAAAACCTCAATTCAAAGTGGAATCGTCCACAATCAAAATATTTTGATTGCCAAGTTAGCTTGGTCGGACTCTACGTAGCTGGTAGCGTCAGCGTAGGGGTAAAATACAACGTTTTACGTAGCTGGTAGCGTCAGCGTAGGTTCTACTCCAATTGTCAATCGGGAAACCATTTAAGTTCTTTGCCGTTGCCAAGTTTCTGTAGAAAATTAGTATTTTAATCCTTCGTGACTTTACTTTAATAAAAACGACCATTAAAATTGCAATTTCACGTTTCAAATCCGAATAAAGCAAATTATAAATGTAACATAAAAATATTGTCTTATTGATTATTTTAAACTTTCCATGATTTTCAACTACTATGATTAGTTTTCACAAGGTAAAGTTCTATTTTGCGATATTCTTTTTAAATCGAAAAACCTAAATCACCAAATATCCCGTAGTTTTGTTTACCCTTTTTTTTTCTAATCTCATTTCATTATAGCGCCTAAATGACGGTTGCTGTTGTGGTGAAACCGCAAAGACTGACACATTATATGAAAGAATAGATTTAAAACACGCTGAAAAAAGCCACGACTAGAGTTATGGCGAATCAATCATGAGGAACTTTAAACAACTACTTTGAACTTTCTAAGATGGTCAGCGACAATATCGAATAAAATGTAATTGATATCAATTTTAACTAAACTGTTACTAACATTTAATTTAACTCACGAAATTACCTTCGTAAAAAAATTCATTCTTAATAAGTTAAATATCTGCCTTCAAAACGGTTTTACTAACTGAAAATCGTACAGCATATTTGCCCCGGTAGGTATTTTCAAGATAAATAAAAATAATAGTTTTTTTTTAATAGAGTTAAACTTGTCGATAAATTTGTACTTTCTTTATATTTACAGTACTGCCAGATCGAGACAGCCGTTTCCTTTTCGTTACTTTCCATATACATAATATACAAGGGAAGGCGATATTGTTTGCAGTATTTTCAGACATCTAACAGGTACGGGTTGTACAAAAGGTGCCTTGTATAATTGTAAATTGACATGGTTTTAAACGTATTATTATAATGATTTATAGATGTTTAGGTAAGTTTCAAATAAATAACTGGAAGTTACTCATCCGATTGCCGGCCCACTGTCACAATGGTTAGTGTACTAGCCTTTGGTGCTGCTGGGTATGGGTTCGAATCCCGGTAAACGCATGGATGTTTGTGCTTGTCAATAAATGTTGTTATTTGTCTATGTGTTTGTGTCGTCCTTCTTTGTGTGTCTCTTGTGACTGTCTCTTCTGGCGAGCTGGATAATGGGCTATAAAGCCTACACTCTTCCTTCTAGAGAGCGCATTCATTGTCATTTGTCATACTCATCCGATTTGTAAAATTAAAAATAAGTTCTTTCGCCAACACGACAGCTTCTAAAAAATGTATTAATTCTTTTATAAGAACACGTACGCTGAATTCTATGTAGGGTAGGAAAAACATTACTTTATTTAGCGGTCCCTTTAAAAAAAAAACTAAAAATTTTTATTTGGAAAACCATCAATATTTGAAAAGTAGCCCTAGTCTTACCTACAATTAATGAAGGCCCAAAATGCTAAAAGTAAAAAGTAAATGTTAGTATATACTTAAAAATGTGTATTATAAACAAAAACTGCATTGCTTCTTTTGCAAAAATAAATGCACAATACATTTCAATACTAAATTTTATTTTTGCTTCTTGAAAAACCTGCCTTATGAGTAACAATTTTGAAGTTTTTGCCATGCATTTATAGCCCAAACAAAAGTGGCACATTAAAGCTGTGATAAGTATAAATACTCAATTTCACATTTAAAGAACGAATTGCTATTTAATATTTTATGTCCGCTAAATATGAAGAGTACATGGGAAAAACCGATGGATTTCGTAGAAGGCTTTCCTCATCAGGTCTCTTTGGCGATGATAGCGAGTAATCGCCTAAACTGGTGTAAGCAGGAAACCAGTTTCTGACTTTCTTGTGAATCTACTCTCACTGCAACCCTGAAATTCAGTTCCACGTTTTATTCTTAAGACTGGTTTCGTTTATCATCATGTTAAGCCCTAAAAATAAAGTACGATTGATTGAAAATCACGGATTTTTATAAAACAATTAAGATAAATTTTAAGATTCGTAAATTAATTGAAAAGTCCTAAACAACGACTTTTCTACCTACCGAGATACACGCGATGTACGATTCCGACGTTTGGACTTAGCGAAGAAGAAAGAGAGAAACCGATTTTTTGTCGCCAATGTCCGCCAAGCAGATACAGTTAGGGAAACACTCTTATTAAATCAAGCGGTTCTTCCCGTGTACTCTTCATATGGCAACGGATAATTGGAAGGATATAATTTATTTTTTTATTGGTGAGATGTAGCTAAATTACTCTTTTGCATTTCAGGTAATGTGGACAATGAATATGGAAAAGCTCAGGCAGGGTATACAACTCCATTGAACAACCAGTTTACTTTTAAGTAACCCGTTTTTGGATTGCATTTATTTTAAAAATGAAGGCGAGAGATTACTAAGAACTTTATAAAAATACCCATTTTGATAGCAAAATATGATACAATTGCGGATTTTTTTCATCTGTATCCTTGAATAAATGTTTTGCATTTTTTGTTGTAAATTTGAACAATTGAATTAAATTTGATTTGCAGTCGATTCCTCTCAATTTTGCCACACCTTTCTGAAGGTAGCAAAGAAATATGATACATTTCTACACAGAAAAAATATTTGCCAATTAATGTGCTCCTATGTATAAATTTATTTGTGAATTTTTGCTTTACGTTTTAAGGATTGTTAGTAACTGACTTTTACTCAAACTGCTAAGTTTCTCAAAAAAATAATCACAATTCATCATTAAAAATGCGCCTTTTTCGATTAAAAAATGTATAATATTACAAAATAGTCAGATTAGAGAAAAACAGATACCAGATTCTTTCTCACGCTAGCAACTACGTAATAATCACCTATAATAAAAAAAAAATTTAAAAAATAATAAAAACTCTTAGAATTTTTTTTTGTTTTGCAGAGCATTATCTTACTATGCCTATTGTTAACAGAAAGTTTATAACTAATTATTATTTAAATAGGCTAACATAATTATTATTTTCTAGATTTATTTTATAGGGAAGCATATAAAGATTTTTAAAGAAAGTTCATGGCGCCATCTTTTGGTAAGTCAGTGGTTTGACAGTCCAAGAAAACAAATGCACTATTTTTGAAATCTCAACCTATTCGAATGCTAATAACAATGGTAAGGTATGGTATGGTATGGTACATATATATTCCAGCTTGTGTTCTTGTTCAGAGGACCGCTCAGTCATAAGCTTTCGTCAAGTGGGACAGACACAGAAAGAATATTAACAGTCACAGAGAAAGGAATAACACATAGACAAATAACAACATTCATTGACGATCATAAACATCCATGCCTGACCGGGATTCGAACCCCGATCCCAGCAGCTCCAAAGGCTAGGGTCCAAACGATTGCGCCACCGGGGCGGCAACATTATATACACTGCTCAAAACATTTAGGGGGGCGCTTTTCATACTCTTGTTAACTCTTCCAGTTCTAATTTTTCTTTTTATTTAAAAATCTTCAATATTGTGAAATAGATTCATTATGCATCTACAATGAAATGGTAAAGACAGGGAAAAAAATTTAAATTTTTAAAAACTAAATTTTAAGGGGGGAAAATTGGAATGATAACTTTTGAATAAATTTTAACAATTTATTTCAAAACTTTATTTCTTAAAAAAAGTTAAAATCAATATTTAAACATATAAGAATGCAAGAGTGAAGAATTTAAGGTCAATTTGTTTAAAAAAAATTGGGAGTGAATTTTATTTTTTCCATGTTTATCATATTTTCATTATATTAAAACAAAATTTTTTTGATTCTTCAAAAGACGCGATTCTTCCATCTAACGATAATTAAGTGTGATCACAACTGTAGAATTTTGACCATCGCTTAGCAACCTAGAAAGGATATAAGGCTTGTGTAACAATCTTTTTTAACATAAAAAACCAAAAACTCAAACAGGATTTTTTACCCTACTTATTCTTTTTTTATTTCGTAAGAATTAAAAAAAACCAACAAGAAACAACTAAAATAGCCTACTTTCCTGTTACTTAAATACTTACTAAAATTCTTATCTTGAAAAACTAGGTTCGTTACAGTAAGTTGACATCAACAACCGTTTCTACTTTAAATTTATATACATTAGAATAAATGTCACTAAACACAGCATCCAGCTATAATTTCAACTTCTTAAAGCCAATTATTTTCATTAATTTTCTATCGCCAATAAAATAAATATAATTTGCCGTCCGCATGATGATTTGCAGTTATAAATAAATATTTAATTAGTCGTAGAACGAAAACCATAAAACTATTCCAAAATGCACCTAAAATAGGAAATGTAAATTAACAAGTAGGTTTGTAACATAATCTGTCACTTAATCCGCTTCAACACAACAGTAGTGTTTAACAGGAAAAAAGGCGCCAAACACAGATTAATTCTATATTAAACATTTATGCGCTAAATTCGGCTAGTTTCATTTATTTTATTTCGAAAATTAAATAATTATTACTTAAATCGTTTGCAAAATTTTTTTATTTCAAGGAATAAATATGTAATAGTTCTCGCTTTTAAATAGAATAAAAACATTGCATACAAACATAACAGAATCTCTCGATGCTCTACAGATACAAAGTCAAATATATTTGACGTCATTTCAAACTGATCGATGTCGCAAAAATAAATTTATTTTAATTTATTGTCTAAAAGAATTAAAGTTTCTTGAGCGATTGTTGTGATGGCAATGGTGATTTAATTTTAATAACAAGAAGTTCTTAAAGAACTAAAATACCCTACTTTCCTATTACTTAAATACTTACTAAAATTCTTATCTTGAAAAAAAACTAGGTTCGTAACAGTAAGTGACATCAACAACCGATTTTCCACATTAAATTTAAAATAAATTTCACTAAACGCAGCATCAAACTAAACACAGCATTTTTCATTAAACACAGTTTCATTTGAAGTTATAAATAAATATTTAATTTTTCGTGGAACAAAAACCAAAAAACTACTCCTCAATAAACATTTACTTGCTAAATTCGGCTAGTTTCATTTATTTTATTTCGAAAATTAAATAATTATAACTTAAATCGTTTGCAAAAATTTGTATTTCAAAGAATAAATATGTAATATTCCTCGCTTTTAAATAGAATGAAAACAATTTATATCAACATACAAGCAATTGTTGGATGGCAATGGTTATTTAATTCTAATAAAAATGGCTTCCTATGCTCTTTAAATGAGTATTAAACTTTGCAGTTTTTTAAATAATTGAAGTACTTAGAATTCGAATTCTTTTCTGAAATTTTCAATGTATTCTAATTTCGATTCGCTGAATTTTTTGACGTATATCACTTGTCCGTAGCATTTGTAGTTAATTTCAGCGATTTAAACTACTCGAAATTGAAATTCAATGCTAATTCAATGGGAAATTCGTCGTCAAATAGTAGATTTATGTCCGTCCTATCGTACAGACAGACGGACAAAAAGTATGAAAGTTGGGTGTCTGAGGTTATACCTTTCTAATAAAAAAAGAATTTTTAAGGTCGGATTGATAGAACTGATTTTGGAAGGGGGGTACGGACAGACGGACAGACAGACGGACGGACGGACATCGACCGCATGTCAATACCTACTTTGTCATTTTTTTTAATTCTTCGAATTAAAAAAAAGAAAAGTAGGCTAAAAATACAGTTTTGGAAAAAGTCATTGAAAATCATTTTCTATGCTTTTTAATTGAGCATTAAACTTTGCATTTTTTTAAATAATTGAAGTACTTGGAATTGAATTCTTTTCTGAAATTTTCAATGTATTCTAATTTTGATGCGCTGAATTTTTTGACGTATCTCACTTGGCCGTAGCATTTGTAGATTGCAACATCGATTTAAATGACTTGAAAATGAATTTCAATGCTAGTTCAATGGGAAATTCGTCGACAAATAGTAGATTTATGTCCGCCCGATCGTACAGACAGACGGACAAAAAGTATGAAAGTTGGGTCCCTGAGGTCATAGCTTTCCAACAAAAAACGACGGACGGGACGAGCATGGAGAGCAAAACTGGAAGGTTAAGGGGCCAGTGTTGTCAACGCTATAAGAAGAAAATGAAACGAAAAAAATTAAATTTTATTCTAAAATTTAAAAAAATAACATAAAAATACTAGCTGCATTTTGGAATAACTTGAGTGGCTTTTAAAAAACTTGAAACGCTTTTCTAGTATCTTTATAATATTTTTTTTTATAATTTTATAATTAAATTTTATTTTTTCGCAGCGTTCTTTTTCTTAATGTGATGGCAAAAACTGGTAACTTTCCACCCTTGCCGCCACATTAAGAAAAAGAATACTGCGAAAAATAAAATTTAATTCTGGCGAAAAATAAAATTTAATTACGGACAACACAAAAGTACAAGACATTTAAAACTTAGAATTCTGAAGAGTTGCGACCGACGATGTTAAGCAGTAAAATTCTTATTAAGTTCTGACAAACCTTTCGCCAAAGCGAACACAAACTAATACACATTTCTCTCAATCACTTCAGTTTACACAAAAAATCAGTTACGAAAAATAATTATCTACAATAAAGTCACGACGTCATTACAGTAGATTTGGTTTGGAGTGGTCACGTGACTATAATGATGGCCGCGTAGTATTTCCAGGCACTTAGTATTTCCAGGGCCGGATTTCTAAATAGGCTAAGTTGGCTGTAGCCTAGAGCGGCGAATTTTCGGGGGTTGCAAATTTTGCAATCAATTAAAGCAGCATTCAACATGAAAAATTATAAAGATACTAATATTTTTCAGAAAGAAAACAAATAATTTGCATTAATGCGTAAACCGTAAGCGTTTATGTAATATGTATATATGGCAAACGTGGCCGCTGCGAGGGCACCCTCAGCTCTCGCCCTGTATTTGGTTTCGCTTTCGATTATTATTTCGCCTATTATTTCGCTTTCGATTTAGAGTGTAAAAGTACATATATGGTTCTAATATGCCAACAGAAAAATAATAGTCAAGAAAACTATTGCTGGGATACCTTTACAACGGAAGTGGGGGAAGAAAAAACGCCATTCAGACTCCGAATATAAAAAAGCGCAAATAAATTTGTTATTTCAAAAAATACAACCGCCAACTTAATTTTTTTAAAATTTCATTTCTTTCGTTTTCAACACAAAAAAAGAGTACTAGTTTGGAGCCATCTTGTCTGGAAGATCAGTTTTTTTGCGTAAGTTTTCTCAATTCAATTTCAATCTCAAGAAGCTTTCAAGGCGGCAAGGCTCCTTCCAGACGATGGTTACTTCTTACCCAGATCTTTTTCCAAGATTACTTTTTTTTTTGTATTTATTTTGAGATTTCAGTGAATATTTGGTTTACATTAATTTTGATTTTGGATACCATTGTTCACTGTTAAGTAATTCTATTCAACAGAAGAGCATATCATCGGATCAAGAGCTAGTTTTAAAGTGCAGAATACATTGGAAAGCAAAACGAGAGTGTCGTCCCTGGTTGAGAATATTATTGTGACAGGGGCGGCAAATCTTTAAATCCGGTCCTGAGTATTTCGGTATCAAATGCACTGTCTTGACCGGATTATATGTCGCTCCATAACTTATTAGAATATAGAAATGAGGAATATCAATTTTACTAATTATATATTTTTTGAACTGTAAATAAAATTGTTAGTTTTGTTCATTCAATAAAATTAGGAGTTTTTGTGAGCAATGATTTTAAAATGAGTAAACAATGTGTTGAGACAAGTAAGAAGGCCAATCAAATGTTAGGATATATTAGAAAAAGTATCACTTCTAAATCTAAAGAGATTGTTTTGCCATTGTATAGGGGATTGATAAGGCCACATCTGGAGTATGCTGTTCAGTTTTGGTCCCCCTTTCTCAGAAGATATATTGAAATGCTTGCAAAGGTTCAACATAGGGCTACAAAAATGATTAAGGGTTTATCGGGTATTGATTATGGTAATAGATTAAGATCGTTAAACATGTATTCCCTGGAAAATAGGAGAACAAGGGGTGATTTAATTCAGTTGTTCAAGTTCATTAAACAGGGAGACATGGAGGGCTTAGGTTTTACCTTAAATAGCCGGACCAGAGGGCATGGTCAGAAATTGAATAAATCATACTTTTGAAGGGAGGTTAGAAAACATTATTTTTACAATAGAGTCGTCAATGAGTATAATGATTTACCAGAATATGTTGTGTATTCGAAGAGAGTGGAAGATTTTAAGAAGAATCTCGATAACTATTGGAAACTGGTAAGGAATTAGATATATTTTGGACCAACCTTGCTGGGCCTCTGGCCTGTTGTTGGTCGACAATTTTTGTATTTGTATTTGTGGTGACTAAAAGATATTTATTAAATCATGCATCCTTATTCTACGGATTTCAAACAAATTTAGCAAACGATAATGAGTAATTTTTATTTTGCAAAAGAGAATTAATGAAAATAGTTAATTTTGGCGTTTAAAATTTTGAATTAGAAGTCCCTTTTAGGCGAATTTCTTTCTGAGCTCTATAAATAGAGTGTTTCCTGTGTAGTCAGGCAACGAAGGCTGAAAAAAGGGTCTAGAGGGAAAGTTTTGGAACACAATTTTTGACTTCATAACTTTGTTTAGACTAGTTAGGAGGTAAACATACCAAAAGTCCCCGCCCCTAGCCCCTGTGCTGAAGGGGGGAGGGGGGGTTGAATGTCCCATTTTTCGGTTTTTCGCTTATATCTCGAAAACTATGAGTTCTAGCTATATAATTGTAACATACAAAATGAAAGCTGATTAAATTTGCTACAAGCTGCACCCCTCAAGAGTTTTAATATCTTGTATAGTTTTCGAGATATCCGCTTTTGAAAGTCAGTAATTTTGGAGAAAACACTTCTCCCCCCACATTTTCCCTCTTTTATGACCGGATAACTCTTCAATAATGCACCGAAACACTAAATTTTGGCCCTAGATTCGTAGATAATTTAATTCTTTTCAATAATCTATCTTATTTTACTATTTTATCTATTTTAATTCAAATTTTAAAGTGGTTTCAGTGTTGAGTGAAGATTGTGCTGAAAGTCCCATAGAGCTAATGCATAAGTTTTGAAATCGCAACTTTTGGAAAATAATTTATTTGCCATGTTATTCCATTTTCACAAGGTATTAGAATCATCATAACATCAATTTAACACAAAATTGAAAAGAAAATAACATCCGGTTATTTAATTATTAATTAATAAAGTTTTAAAATAGGGGCGCCATCTGCTGTATATGTTTGAAATTTTAAAACTTCAAAAATATATAATTAAATAACTCGATAATATGTTAGTTGCAAATTTGTTTCATTTCGATGTTATGTTGATTCCCGTACCTGGATAAAAAGGGCTAACATGGCAAAGCAATATACATCTGTGGAAGTTGTTATTCCAAAACTAATGCATTAGCTCTATCGGACTAACAACCCCTCTTATGTACACTTACTATACTGAACGTCTTTAATATTTTATCTATTTTATTTCATTCGTCAAACACCAGTGGGAAAACTGTCAGATGCTATTCATGTTCTTCATCTTCGGAGTCAATTTGAGGGACCCCATTGATGCTGTTCCAATGGTAAGTTTGGAATGCTCTAGGACCTTTGAGGCTTGCTATTTTTGCTGCTACACTTGAGCTGGCACAGTCTTTCTTACATCATCCGAACATAATTTTCAGAACATCGTCAGGTGCTGCTAACTCACTGTGCACTGGGACCAGCAGAAGAGCTATCGACTCAAGAAGTTGCAGTCGGTTGATATCCTTTTCACTGAAGACACCAAGATAAACGTCAACCAAGATGATTTTCTGTCGAACAATTTAAATAAAATGGCCTCATCAACATACTTAAGGTGTAGTTTGAGGACAATTGAATGTAGGACCCTTCGAGCAGAAAGGGATGTGGACGTTCTGATAGTGGATACGGCATACGGCTGTGATAATGTCGGAAATGACACAGATACTTATTTTGCTGGCACGTTGTTGTACTTTAATATTTTGTGTCGACCTTACAGTCCTCTTGATGGCTACAGCTGATGTGCATAAGGACATCGGTTTCACAAAGCCTGGCCGTGGGAAGACAAATGATTTTTTATTCTCATCCCAAGAGTTACAGCAACTGGGTTTAGGGCGTGCTATTTTTGCAAACACAATAGCTGGATGCGACACTACAGCTTTCACATTTCGAAAAAGCGGGATCGCATTTGTGGAGTTGTGTACGAAGACGTCAGAAGTCCAGAAAGCAGCAGCGGTCTTTTCATACCCTTTCTTAACCGCATATCAGGTACAAAAGGCAGGCAATACCTGCATCTTGAGGTGTTATGGGGCTCCAACGAAAGAGGCCTTCCCCAATGCCACAGGTATAATTCACTCTTGAAATCCGGAGCCGCCATCAAGCCTGATATATCGTCTTCTTCCCACCGAGGAAGCAGTAAAACAGTATTTCTCTGAATATTACACCAAGATGAGCTGTGGCTGGGAAATGACCTGCCTCCTCTTGTGTATGATTGGAAGATTGAGAATAACTGCCTGATGGTCAAAGTGCACAGTGAGTTAGCAGCAGCACCTGACAATATTATGAAAATAATTTTCTGCAGAAACATGAAAGTCTGTGCCAGCTCAAACTGTACCTGTAAAAAATCAGGTCTCAAATGTTCCTCAAAATGCCAAAATTCCCAGGGGACTAGCCTCAAAAGGGTCTCTTAAGTTGACTACGAAGATGAAGAAGAACAGGGGGATCATCTGACCGTTTTCCCACTGGAGTTCGAGGAATGAAATAAAATAGATAAAATATTAAAGTAACAACATGCCTACAAAATGAGTATCAGTGTTATTTAGACGTTCAGTATAGAATAAGTGTACATAAGAGGGATTGTTAGTCCGATAGAGCTAATGCATTAGTTTTGGAATAACAACTTCCACAGATGTATTGCTTTGCCATGTTAGCCCTTTTTATCCAGGTACGGGAATCAACATAACATCGAAATGAAACAAATTTGAAACGAAAATATTATCTAGTTATTTAATTATATATTTTTGAAGTTTTAAAATTTCAAACATATACAGCAGATGGCGCCCCTATTTTAAAACTTTATTAATTAATAATTAAATAACCGGATGTTATTTTCTTTTCAATTTTGTGTTAAATTGATGTTATGATGATTCTAATACCTTGTGAAAATGGAATAACATGGCAAATAAATTATTTTCCAAAAGTTGCGATTTCAAAACTTATGCATTAGCTCTATGGGACTTTCAGCACAATCTTCACTCAACACTGAAACCGCTTTAAAATTTGAATTAAAATAGATAAAATAGTAAAATACGATATATTATTGAAAAGAGTTAAATTCTCTACCAATCTAGAGCCAAAATTTAGTGTTTCGGTGCATTATTGAAGAGTTATCCGGTCAAAAAAGAGGGAAAATGTGGGGGGAGAAGTGTTTTCTCCAAAATTACTGACTTTCAAGAGCGGATATCTCGAAAACTATACAAGATATTACAACACTTGAGGGGTGCAGCTTGTAGCAAATTTAATTAGCTTTCATTTTGTGCATTACAATTATATAGCTAGAACTCATAGTTTCCGAGATATAAGCGAAAAACCGAAAAATGGGACATTCAACCTCCCCTCCCCCCTTCAGCACAGGGGCTAGGGGCGGGGACTTTTGATATGTTTACCTCCTAACTAGTCTAAACAAAGTTATGAAGTCAAAAATTGTGTTCCAAAACTTTCCCTCTAGAACTCTTCGTTGCCTGGACTAGTGAGCATGAAACTATTATGTGGAAACGGTTTAAGTGACATATTCTGTAACAAACCCACTTGTTTTGTTTTCTTATTGTATTTGAATGGAAATAAATTGATGTTTACAAATGGAAAGAATTGAAAAGATTGTATTGTAAATATTTTTTTTTCAGAAATTAATATTTTTTTTCTAAGCATGCCAGATTATGCATGTCTGTTTCGTTTTATTTCTTTTGTGATATTTTAGTTGGATGAAAAGATCTTAAACGGCTCTTGTGATTGAAAATCGAACAAAACATTACAATTATTTTATATGCTATATATTTCAATCGATTTTGATGCATTTTGGGTATATTTTCGCAAATATTTTATTCTAATCCAATAACTTTATTTAAATAAAAATCACTTAGGGTAGACTGACCAGTGAGTGAACAGGCCACAGTGAATGAACATTTGGTAAATATAATTAAAAAAATAATTATTGAAAATCATTCCACTATATGGATTGGCAACACTGACTTCCTCCCTTGTAGTAGGAAGCTATCTGACAATGGTTGGTAGTCCTGGTCATTATATCCTGGTGTTCATTCACTGGCGAACGTAACGTCTTAAACGTTCATTCACTGGTTAGCCTACCCTTTATTTGTTATTATTTACAATATTAAAAAGGAAATAAAATTAAATGCTACAAGATAATTAAATCATTTTATTTTATCTTTAAAAATTTTTAGTTATAGACTTTCAGACTATTTTCTGTAAGATATTTCGGATATAAGGCATTTGTCGAGAATTGATGACGTTTCTAATTCTCCCCTATTTCTATAATATTTATCTTGCTAGTTTTGTTGACTGCCGATTGGCAACACTTTCTTGTTTTCCTGTTTTTTAGAGTTTTTAACATGTGTTAGTTGTGAATAAAAATGCCTTGTTGAAACACGCTGTGTTCGTCTCTTAGCCTATTTGAATTTGATGCCGTTAGAAAAGTTGAACGTCTTTATTTATATTGGAAATTTAACTATACTTTAACTTAACGAGAATTAGTTCCAGTCCAATGTGTAACTTTGTAGAAGTTTCAGCGTAATAACTTAGAACGAGGTCGGTAATTTACGACAACTGGCGTCCGCGACTAGTCACCTGCGAAGTGTTCTACAAGGTTCATTGCGAGATGGAAGCCGTTCAGAAGGCAACGGCTACTAAGAGAAGAGGCACCCTGAGAACGGCATTCACACGACTCCGGGATAAAATCTACAGTGATTTAAATTCTGCTAATCCATATAGAGCTGACCTACAGGCGAATATGCAGTTGATGCAGAGTAAAGCGTTGGAGCTGCTAGAAGCCGATAAAGAAGTCATGGATTTACTACTGGAATGTGAAGATTCAACGGAAGAAGCTATGGCGAACGAGCAAGCAAAAGCCGATAAGTATCAGTACAAGGGAAATAAATGTGTTATTGAGGTTAGCTCCTTTTTAAATTCTTGTCCAGTCGTTGAAATGGTTCCGAGAGAAGTCGTATCTAGTAAGAAACTGAAGTTACCTAAAATTGAATTAAAGAAATTTAGTGGTGAAGTTTTAGAGTGGTTGCATTTTTGGAGCCAATTCAAAAAGATACACGAAGATTTTGAAGTCACGAGTGAAGACAAGTTTCAGTATCTCATACAGGCAACCACTGAAGGGTCCCGAGCAAGGCAGGTCGTGGAAAGTTTTCCGCCAACCAAAGAAAATTATCCCAAAGTGATAGAAAGTCTGAAGTCCCGTTTTGGGCGAGATGAGCTTTTGGTTGAAGTTTACGTGAGAGAAATGCTAAAACTAGTACTACACAGGGTTTCAAGCCGGGAAAAGTTACACCTGAGCTCGCTTTACGATAAGTTGCAGTCCCATCTTTTGGGTTTGGAATCGCTTGGAGTTGCATCAGACAAGTATGCCGCTATGTTATTCCCGCTTGTGGAGTCGTGCATTCCGGAGGAATTGCTAAGAGTGTGGCAAAGGTCAACTCACTCCAGCGAAGGTCAAAACGAGGATAGACTTACAGCATTAATGTCTTTTCTAAAAGGTGAAGTAGAGGGCGAAGAGAGGATTGTCCTGGCTGTCAGAGGGTTCGAGTCAAGCGGTGCGTTTCGCAGCAAGAGAGGAAGAGGACTGTCCCAGCAAGACGAGGCAGTTCCTGTACCCACAGCCGCTGGTTTATTTGCCTCAACACATGAACAGAAAACGTGTGCCTTTTGTTCCAATCGACAACATGGTACAGCCGACTGCTGGAAAGCTCGGAAAATGACTGTTCAGGAACGACAAGCTGCAATAGAAAAGGCGCGCTGCTGTTTCCTCTGCTTGAAAACAAATCACCCAGTTCGGAAGTGCAGAATGAAATCCAGTTGCCTCATCTGCGGGAAAAAACACCACATACTGCTGTGCAGAAGTGCAGTAAAAGATCAAACCTCTTCAGTCGATGTCAGTGACAAACGTCAAGAGAATTCTCCTTTTCTACTGGCCAGTGATTCCCAACCGGTTCAAGATGAAACAATGGCGAATATTTCTCGAACACCTTGTGTCCTACTTCAACTTTTGGCGGTGGATTTAAGAGGAGATGGAAAAAGGAAGACTGTACGTGCAATAATTGATACAGCCTCAACACGTTCCTATATTCTAAAGAGTACAGCTGAAACGATGGGATACAAGCCGAAACAAAAAGAATATCTTAGACATTCGCTGTTTGGAGGAGAAAGCACCGACGTTTGTGCTCATGATGTTTTCACCATTTTGCTCTCCAACGTCGAAGGGACTTACAACTGTAATTTTAGCGCTCTAAGTCAGCCCAATATTTGTGAAACTAGGCCATCTGTACTACAATCAACTTGGTTGCGTGAAATAGAGACCAGCGGTATCAAGCTGAGAGATCTGCGAGGTGCACCTATAGAAGTTCTCATTGGGGCGGATGTTGCCGGAAAGCTAATGACAGGAAATGTGAAACAGTTTTCGTCCGGACTTACAGCCGTTGAATTCAAGCTTGGTTGGACGGTCATGGGCCGCAGTACAGAAACTAGTCCAGGCAACAATGCAGCTCTTGTTGTTACTTCTATGCTTAGTAGAGATGTGTCTATTCAAGACTTGTGGTCTCTAGATTCGTTGGGCATTACTGATCCGTCAGAGAAGAAAACTAAATTGGAGCTTCATGAGTGTGCTAAAAAGCATTTTTCGGAGACGGTAAGCGTTGAAAATGAGCGTTACATGGTGCACTTGCCCTGGATTGAAGATCATCCACCCCTTCCAGACAATTTCGAACTGTCATTGAGGAGATTGGGTTCAACTCTAAGAAAGCTAAATACTCAAGGTCTTGCTAAAGATTACGATAACGTGTTCCAAGATTGGTTACAAGAGGGAATAATAGAGGCAGTACCTTTAAGAGAAATTGAAACACAACCCAGACATTACCTACCACATAGGCACGTTATTAAAGAAAACAGTACGACTCGATTAAGACCTGTTTTTGATGCCTCAGCTAAGCAGAAAGGTTACCCTAGTCTCAACGAATGTCTTGAAACTGGATTGAATCTGATTGAACTTATTCCTACAATCTTGACAAGGTTCCGGATGTTCAAAATCGGTGTTATTTCTGATATTCAGAAAGCCTTCCTGCAAATAGGTCTGAACTACAATGATAGAAACTTTCTCAGGTTCTTATGGGATAGAGGAGATGGTGAGCTAGTGCACTACAGACACTGCCGTGTTGTGTTTGGGGTATCCAGTAGTCCTTACTTATTGGGGGCAGTAATCCAACACCATCTCCAGTCATTTCTTTTGAAAACAGATACAGTTTCAAGTGATAAAGAAGCTTTAGTAGAAAAACTTGTGAAGAGCTTTTACGTAGATAACTGTGTTACGTCTGTTCAGAATAAAGAGGAATTGCATAAATTCATTCATGTGGCAACTGAAGTGATGGCACAGCGAAAATTTAATTTGCGTGGGTGGGAGTATACGGATCAGACTACTTCTACTTCAACCACAAATGTGTTAGGGTTATTGTGGGAGCGTGGTGGTGATACTCTGCATATAAATACAGCTAGTTTAGAAGACTTGTGTTTCGAGAGGGTCACTAAAAGGTTAATTCTGGCAACAGCTCATCGTGTATTTGATCCGATTGGAGTAACCTGCCCAGTGGTTTTATTGCCGAAGGTCTTATTGCAACGATTGTGGAAAATGAAGCTTAATTGGGAAGATGAAGTAGATTTAGACACGAAATTGAATTTTCTGAAATGGGTGAGCGAAATTCCTTATCTGGTGCATTTGAAGATACCAAGGTGGTTAAAGTATGAGTGTGCTATTGATGACTGTTCCTTGCACTTTTTCTGCGATGCCAGTCGACTTGCTTACGCAGTTGCAGTTTTTGTTCGAGTAAATACGGCGGCAGGAGTTGAAGTTCAACTTGTACAGGCAAGAGCTAGAGTAGCACCAGCTGGAAATAAAGAGACAACCATTGCAAGATTAGAACTCCTTGCAGCTACTATCGGATCTCGTCTAGCCCCTGATATTATTAAAGAATTTCACACGAAAGAAGTCTACTTCTGGACTGACTCTTCTACGGTGTTAGCATGGATCCAAAGGGAAGAGTGTTGGGGAGTCTTCGTCCATAATAGAGTTCAGGAGATAAGGCTTTTGACTTCAAGCAAGGACTGGCGACACGTTCCAGGATCCATGAATCCGGCGGATTTACCTAGTCGAGGATGTTCTGCATCACAACTTTTGTCATCGAAATGGTGGGAGGGGCCAAGTTGGCTTTACTTACCTCCAGAAGACTGGCCTAAAAGAGAATTCATGCCGAATGAAGAGGAAATAGCTAGTGAAAGAAAGAAGAAAGTGGTTTCATGTTTGATGACTACCGAGTTCCCTATTACTATAACTGGTCGCATTTCAAGTTTCCAAAAGGCAGTTCGGGTACTTGGGTGGATTCAGCGATTTATTTTTAACTGTAGAAATCCGAAAAAGCAGAGTGGACCGATTATGGTATCTGAATTGAATGCAGCTGAAGATTTACTTGTTTACGTAATACAGTCTGAAGCATTTAAAGAAGAGAAGCGGCTAAAAGGTCTAAATACTTTTTGGGATAACAAGGGAATCATACGAATGAAATCTGGTGCTTACCGAAGAGAAGACACAACTGACTTTCGAACACCAGCAATTTTACCGGCTGATCATCCACTAGTAAAATCTTTAATTATGGAGGAACATAAAAGAAAAGGTCATGCTGGAGTGTCTTATATACTAAACTCTTTAAGGGAAAAGTTTTGGCTGATTTGTGGTCGTCGAGTTGTTCGTTCTACGTTAAGAAAATGTGTTACATGTAGACGCTATTCGGCGAAAAGCTTTAGTGCGCCAACAGTTCCACCACCAAGTGATAGAGTTCAAGAGGCTTCAGTATTTGAAATAAGTGGAGTGGACTTTGCTGGTCCTTTGGTGCTAAGAGATCAAAGTAAGGCTTGGATATGTCTTTTCACGTGTGCGGTGTATCGGGCTGTACATCTTGAGCTCGTTACTTCTTTGTCTACTGAAGCCTTTTTACTTGCATTCCACCGATTTGTCTCACGAAGAAGAAAACCTACGACAGTGTATAGCGACAACGGTACCAATTTCGTAGGAGCATACAATGTCTTGAAATCCATTGATTTTGAAGAAGTTTCACGGCGAAGTAAGAATGAAAGAATTACTTGGAAGTTCATTCCCCCTGGTGCACCATGGTGGGGTGGCTGGTGGGAACGGCTAGTGGGTTTAATGAAACAAGTTTTGAAGAAAATTCTTGGACAAGCCAGTTTGAATTACGAAGAAATGTCAACTGTTTTGTGTACTTGTGAAGCCATTTTAAATGACAGACCTCTTACTGTTGTTACTGCAGATCCAGATGACTTTGTCGCTCTGACCCCAGCCCATTTCTTAGGAGATGTGAAGAGCAAACCTACAGTTGATGCTAACCTGGATGTGAACTCTAAAGCTTTACAGAAGAGGTTGCGTTATTTACAGAGTGTAAGGGAAGCTTTTGGAAAGAGATTTAGGCAAGAATATCTAGGTGTGCTTAAAACTACTAAACCTAAAGTCAGCAGAGAAAAATGTGCTAAAGTTGGTGACATTGTATTTATTGGTAGTCAAGACAGGAAAAGATTGGTATGGCCCTTGGGTAGGATAACACATTTACTTTCAGGCCCTGATGGAATACCTCGTCGTGCCCGACTTAAGACCCAGAAAGGAGAGTTGATCAGAACTGTGCAGTGTCTCTATCCTCTGGAGATTTCTTCATCTGATGCCTCTCTCCTTGACAAACAGACTAAAACTCTATCAACTTCTGATCCGAAAGATCCTATTCAGCGTGAAGATAGTCTTGAAATTCCTAAATTACCTTATGTTACTCGTGCTGGGCGAAAAGTCAAAGAAACTGAAAAATTCTCTTTTTAAGTATTTTTCTAGTGAACTCTAAAATGTAATTATATGGCTTAGTTTTCATTATTGGTATTTTAGTAATTTTTTGTATTTGAGTAATTTTTAGTATTTGAGTAATTCCTAAATTGTTTAATAAGTGTTATTAGTAAAAAGTAAGTTAACCTTAAAATTGTAGTTAACTTAGGTGGGAGGATGTCGAGAATTGATGACGTTTCTAATTCTCCCCTATTTCTATAATATTTATCTTGCTAGTTTTGTTGACTGCCGATTGGCAACACTTTCTTGTTTTCCTGTTTTTTAGAGTTTTTAACATGTGTTAGTTGTGAATAAAAATGCCTTGTTGAAACACGCTGTGTTCGTCTCTTAGCCTATTTGAATTTGATGCCGTTAGAAAAGTTGAACGTCTTTATTTATATTGGAAATTTAACTATACTTTAACTTAACGAGAATTAGTTCCAGTCCAATGTGTAACTTTGTAGAAGTTTCAGAGTAATAACTTAGAACGAGGTCGGTAATTTACGACAGCATTTGTCATCAGCCAAACTTGGGTACTTTGATCGTCTTGCCACATTTCATAGTTGCTTTTGCTTCGGCAAGCATCGCTGCGAATTTGACCTGAAAAAAGGTTATTGGAAACATAATAATAAAAAATATAATATTACACTATCGTTAAAAGAGATATTTGCTTAAATTAATATTTTATTTTTTATTTCTTTTAAAACTCGAAAATTCCATTTATAATACACGAATACTCAATTTGAAATATTTCATTTTTTTACGTTTTGAACTGTTTATTACACCATTTCAGGAACCCAGTGGTCATTTCTTTTTAATAAACACCTATAAATTTTTTGGTCATTGGTAGTATTAATCATTGCGAATCACCCTACACTAATATATTTTATCTCTATATAACATTTTTTTAATTATTAAATAACATATTGGTCACATACTTATTGCCAATAAATATATATGAATGCATTTTGCTTACAGGAATTCAGATTATAGGTTCGTTAAACATTTGCACTACCATTAGAGTTAGGAGTTAACTACGAAAAGGTTTTGACTTTTCACAGGAGCTCAATTGTTTTAAAACATGATGTAGAATAAATGCAGTGATATTTTTTTTCCTACTTTCATATGTATAAAAAAAATTCAGTAATTATGTATCATTTTATCCATCGGCATTTCTATCAGGTTCGAATTGAAATTAAAACTTTTTATCTTCTAGTCTTTATTTTATTTCTGAATTTATAATTTCAAAATAAAAAAACATTGAAAAAGATCACAATATTAGTGAAGAAAGTTAAATTCTAGCATCCGTTGGCGAGATTATGTTAACGCAGTTAGTTTGTTGTTTTGAAAAGACGCAACCCAAATATTACTGTTTTCACTTTAGAGATTTCCCCCTAAACGAGTTCAAAATTAATGCTTTAATATCTCAGCAAATAATGCAAACTAGATAGTACTTTTTTATACATGGGGTATTTTGAAGGTGCTGAACATTTTTAAGTAACAAAAAATTGGGTGTTGCCATTGGAATGTTCAAAGTTGGTACTCATTTTAATATGTAGACGACCCCTTAAGCAATTTTTGTTGCCAGTTCTAAATTCCTTACGCTATTTCCTGAAAAATGACACCTTTCATAAAGTTCCTTGACCAATAGCAGCCGAAAAACGAAGGGTGGAGCGTTTTTTTCCCCCCAGCTGTACAAGCTTTCCTGCACGACCGCAAGTGAAGCCAATTATTTAGCCTTTTTTTTTACTGGCGGGGGACTGGTAAATATTTCGGAATTGCATCCTATACATTTCCGGTCAATTTTAGAACACGCTGTACATGGGCCGCTCCATTCTCTATCCTAACTCTATGACATTATGTGAAAATACATTACAATTACATTTCAAATTATAAGGTTTAACATTTCTTTAAAGAATTTGTACTGTTTGAAACTAGTACTTACAGACCAATAAACAACCAATTCTTGTATACTGCATTTAAAAATATTGTGCTGGAAACAAAAGAATAGAATATTATGCAATTGCTTTATTTTATATTCTAGAAAGTGTAAATTATTGTTTAACCTTTATTGCAGTAGAAGTAGACTTCGAAAAACCAATAAAACATGTGCTACCACCGTTTTCATTGAGTCTTTGATTTTCAGTAATTTACACAAAAAAGCATCTACTCTTACACTGCAAACTCGAGACACATATTCGGAAAACTCATTAGCACAGTTTCCGGAAAAATAATGATCTGATAGATTTCCAATTGAACACTAATTAAAGTAATAAATAATAAAATGTGTTTTTAAAATGTTTAGAAAAAAATTGAGGAACTGCGAATTTCTTTAAATTAAAAAATGCAAAGATATGTTTGTTATTTACTTTTCAAACATCAAATTTAGAATATAAACTAATATTTTTTACATTGTTGCTACTTTTAAATGAAAAGATAATTAACAATTATTTGTTCGAATAATATGCCTAAAAAAGTATAGATTTATGCCAAAAATACAGGTGAGCCAAACAAAACCGGCCCCGATCTAGAGATGGGAATACGTAGAAATTCTTGGCGAGAAAAAATCTTGAAGCCGCCTGAAACCTCTGTTTTTGCATTGGTTAAATCGGATTAGCTTCACATTATAGCTACTCATAGACTAATGGTGAGTTCAGATCTTGGTTCGTATCGTATAAAGACGTCGCATAATGCAAATTTTGTGTCTTGCAATCAATTTAGAATGTTTTGTAGTACCAAAAACAAAAAGTTCCCATTCTTTAAGATAAATAACAACCGAAATAATCACAAGTGGGAACTTTTTTTAACAGCCCTACAAACCTCGTTTATATTTCATTTCAACTAGCTTTACTAAAGCCGTAGCGTAGTTGCCGGAAAATAAGTCGCCAAGCGTTTGTTTGGGATTAATATTGAAGCGATCAAAAGCTTCAGTTAGCAAACCTGTTTTTGTATTGGTTTTTGACTTGGCAACATTTCTGTCGTATTCTTATCTCCACCTCGGGGCTGGTTTTGTTTGCCTCACCCTGTACAAGAGGTACAGAATTTTATTGCCCCCGCGTTATATCGCAGTCGCTTATCAACCCTTATAGTACGAGAGCTAGCAACGTCGAAAAAACAAGCATTTCAGGTGGGCCAGTTTTAGGATATACTATTTCTCTCACTCTCCCGGACATCATAAGGGCTATCTGGCTGGCGGTAGTGGTTGCGTTCCTCAGTGCGCATCCTACTAATACAAGTAAAAAATTGGTTTTTCAAATCATTTTAGGACGTTTTATTTTTTTATTATTTTTAGTGAACTTTTTGCAACATAAATCTATTATTGCCAGACATTTTTATTGTTGTTTAAGGTGTGCCAGACGCTAATTTTGATTTTAAAAGCTCAAGTGTTGCCCAAATTATCAGCTCATTACAAGTATTGCCACATGGTATTGCGCAATGAATGACGATGACGTAATTTCAATGATCGGTGAGTTCCCACCTGAGCTGGTAATTGGGCAACACTTGAGCTTTCAAAATCAAAATTAGCGTCTGGCACAGCTTAAACAACAATAAAAATGTCTGGCTATAATTGATTTATGTTGCAAAAAGTTCGCTAAAAATAATAATAAAATAATAAAACGTCCTAAAATGATTTGAAAAATCAATTTTTTACTTGTATTAGTAGGATGCGCACTGATGAACGCAACCACTACCGCCAGCCAGATAGCCCGTATTATGTCCGGGAGAGTGCGAGAGATAGCATATCTTAAAACTGGCCCACCTGAAATTCTCTCTCAAAAACGTTGCTAGCTCTTAGACTATTATGGAATAGAAATTAAGTTCAGGATTGATAACATACAGTGGTGGCCAAAAGTGTGGACATTTTTTGAAAGTTTCATATTTTTCAACTTTGTGTGATTACAGAATATATTAATTGTGTATCAAATTAAACAACTGTATATTAAATTAAAAGTAATTTAATCTTTATGAGGACCACTGTGTGGCAGATCGCTGAAGCAGTCTATGAGACCTTTGGTCCCATATAATCTATATCCATGGACACAACATCATCATCATCAAAGTAATTTCATGTCGAATTAAAAATAAATACAGTATTACAATATCTGAATTACGAATAAGTTATGCAACTAATAGTATGATCAGTCTTAGTTTTGCAAGTCATTGAACCACGAACTTGTATTGCAAATTTAGCATAAGAGAATCCATTGATTGTGCTTGTTTGTTCAACTAAAATGAGCATAACTTTATTGTAATACAGATACTTTAATTATGTTTTTTTTAAATTAAATTCTACATTAAATTACCTTCAACTTAATATTTAAATGTTTGTATTTAAGCGAAATTTAATAGATGCAAGAACACGGGTAACAGTTGAAACACATGAAACTATCAAAAAGTGCCCACACTTTTGGCCAGCACTGTACATATTTTAGGAAGGGATTCACAATGTGCTTACTCCATGCCAAAATTATTACTTCCGTGATTGAGGAATGATGTAATCACGAGACGTTGTTGATTTTTGACCCGAAATTACCCCGGGTGACCCTAAATTTTGTAACTTAGGCAATTATAAGCACAAGATGTGCTTCTTATTACTTTTTTCATACATTTAGTGCATACTCAACTAACATTAAAAATAAGAACATAAAATCTTTCTTGACGCGTCAAAAATTGTTTTGCTTTTTGAAATCCCATAAATCATTAAAGTTCTTTTCTCAAAGCTTGAGGTTTAAATTTTTGAAAATTTGTTTCTTGGGAATATTTTTTTAAAGAAAATAAATTTTTGAAAATCAAAATTAATGTAGGAATGAGCATTTTACACTTAGAACAATGCAATAAACTCTTCTTCAGAACCAAAAAAAAAAAAAAATGAAAAATCACAACAAAATTATAGCTTATAATTTTGTTTAAAACTATTAGGGCCTTCAAGTAATAATGGAAGAAAATAGTTCAACCGTAATATTTTCTAGTTTTTTACGTGTTTTCATTTTCCAAACAATATTTCCGATATTTTATTGCTATTGTTCTTCTTTTCTAGTAAAGTTTTTTTTAAACCTCTAAATTAACATTTTCCAGACCCCCTACCATGACATATCTGACATGAACCAGATAAGATAAGTTCAGCGTTGTACTAGAGGAGAGTTAACTATGTTCAGGGAAGTACTAACTCAACATAAACAATCATACAGCAAAATGAAATATTTTTTTTCCCAAATTTTACCCATTTTAGTTTTATCAAAAATAATCTGACATGTATTTGATTATTTTCAAATTTTAGAATTGTGAGTAAATTAACTCATCAATTAAAACCATAGTATTTAGTTATCTCATATATTTAAACCATTCAAAATACCATTAAAAAAACCATGTTTTTATAATTTTTAATTTCGTGTCGCTGAGTGTTCCGGACATAAAACAGAAGTACGATATTACGTCGAAAGCCTGTAAACAAAACTACTCGTATTAAAAGTGTTTTGGAAGTGTGCAAAAATTCGTATTTTAAGTTTTACGTGTCTAAAAACAGTTTTCATGAAAATACTGTTTCATGAGGGGTTTCGAATTGCGTCCCGAATATTTTTTTTATAAAACGAGATAAAATAAAGTGTTTCAAAAGGTACAGCTGTGGAAATAAAAAAGTACCCACTTGAGGTTATTTCATCCGTTAGTCACCCTATAGAATTGGACCTTTTTGAGATTGTGTACAATTAACATTCTGATTCAATTGCACGATACAAAATTTACACAAGGGGCCGTCTTCATATTAAAAATATTGCAATCTTTGAAATTTCCAACAGCAACACCCAATTTTAATAACTTAGAAATGTTAAGCACTCTTGAAAACCCTTAAATCTAAGTTTGTGTTAAATTTGGATGAATATTTGACGAGTTATTCAATCGAATCACTTGTGGACCTTTTGGGGACCATCTCTAAAATGACAAGCAGGCATGCATGCAAAGCCGTCTTTATTTATCAATTACACACGTAATCTTATACATAGTCCCCTAAAGGGTAATTAAAAAGTATTTTGTGATTTACTCAGCAAATTATGAATAAAAAATTTTAAAAATTGGGATTTCGCTTAAACTTTTTGTCTTACATTTATTTCTTTAAAAATATTAAGGGGTTTCCATTCATATTTTTTTAAAAAATTAAAATAATAATTATCTAAAAATATAAAAACTGTTTTAAATACCCTAATATTGAATGCATTTTGTTTGGGTTATTATAATTTCTTTTCAGTAAAAAATTCGTTTCATTATCTTAATTATTTATAGATCGGGATAGTTTTTTTATGTGCAACTCATTTAACATTATGGGACCTAAACTTTGCACGTCTCTAACTCCTCTAATAATGCTTAAAAACTAACAAAATTTGGCACTTCGTATTAACATAGGTTAGATATTTGAAATATGGATTCAAAAAGGGGTGTTGCTATTGGAAATTTTAAAGTTAGTAATATTTTTAATAGGAAGTTGGCCCCTTATGCAAATTTTGTGTCATGCAATTAACTCAGAATGTTTATTGTTCACAATGTCAAAAAGTTCTGATTCTATAGGATGACTAACGGCCAAAATAATCACTAGTGGGTACTTTTTTATTTCCACAGCTGTACTTCTAAAAAGCGATGTATAATGTGATCGAAAAAAGGAGACACATATATATCGTTCAACAATGCATTCATTACGTGTTCAAGGATTTAAAGTATTGTGTTTTTTAGTTTTATCATAAGCTTATAAACTTAATATACCTGAAAATTAAAATTATGTTAGAGTTGCCCATGCATTTCCAAATACACAAAAATATATAAAATATTCGTAAAAGAAATAGTTACAATTTCGTTCTTGGGTTTTTTGCATAATTCTTTTGTTGTCTTGTCCCAAAATTCCTCATTATCTGCAAAGTCTTGGCCTTTGGCACATTCTTGGAAGACTTCAAAATGCATTTTTTGTACTATAATAAAAATAATAATAATAATAATAATAATAATAATAATAATAAAAATAATAATAATAATAATAATAATAATAATAATAATAATAATAATAATAATAATAATAACAATAACAATAAAGATAATAACAATAACAATAATAACAATAACAATAACAATAATAATAACAATAACAATAATAACAATAACAATAACAATAATAATAACAATAATAATAATAATAATAATAATAATAATAATAATAATAATAATAATAATAATAATAATAATAATAATAATAATAATAATAATAATAATAATAATAACTTTATGTCTGTTTATCTGTCTGGGGATCTGGACAGACCTACTTACCCTTAGTATTCAATTTTTTTAAAACAGAGATTACCTGTAATGCTTGTATGAGTCTCACATTGTTAAAACTGAAGGTGAAAAGTATCACCCACAGGTCTGAATGGCGCTGTCCCATTAGCGGGAACACCGGGGGGGGGAATGGCAACCCTAAGCGATTCACAAGCCCGAGATCCATCGACCCAAGGGACCCAAATGTGACCGTCTTTTCACCCTAGGGTGAAAAAAGCCCGTCATTTGTCGTTACCTTCAGTTTTAACAGTCTAGTTGTTTTCATATTTGATTTGTATTTTTAATTAGCATTAATATTTACAAATTACAAGGGTTGGGCCGAAACAAAGGACGGCACGCACCAAAGATTGAGGGCCCGAAACACAGCTTGAAAACACACGGGCCGGGCCGAAACATAAGCTTTACGTCATCCCTCGATAAAAGTGAAAGTCCAGTAAACAGAAGTTAATGTAGGCGAGTACCCAAAATTCTAAGATTTTTACTATTTATTTAATATTTTCCAAATTTGGCATAGTGATTTCAAATATAATGAACAATGCTTTTTGGCCATTTTTTTTATTTAAATATAATTGATTTATATAGTGTTAGTTAACCGAAAAAAAAAACTTTTTTGTGTGTTTAATTTATAACATTTTATTTTCTTTCATTTTATTTTATTTCCTTTCATTTTATTTCCTTTTATTTTCTTTATTTATAAATTATATTTTATTTCATTTCATTTTATTTCCTTTTATTTTCTTTATTTATAAACTTATTTTCTTGTAATTTGTATGTAACTCTAGAGGGTCATTGCATGCATCAGTTCAAAATGAAGAATTTAACACATAATTAATGTTTATAGGATGAAAATTCAACGTGGTGGACTTGTTAGCGTAAACCTTTTTTTTTTGGACACTTGGACATTAAAAAAAACTACTATATTTACACCAGATGTTAGAGGTTTATAGCACAGATATATATTAAATTAGCATCTGTGAAAAATTTCAGGTAAATTAATGTAAAACTTTTTATACTAGAAGTGTTGGCGTAAACCTCTTTTTTTAGTTGAAAAACACCGTTTAAAATAAAGAAATTATATTTAAATAAAAAAATGCCTAAATAGTATTATTCATTATATTTGAAATCGCTATGCCAAATTTGGAAAAGATTAAAGTATAAGTAAAAATTTTAGAATTTTGGGCTAATTTGGGTATTCGCCTACCTTAATTTACTAAATAAATTAAATCTTCTTTTTTCTTATCTCTATTATTCATTCATAAAGTTCTTAATGTATGTTTTTGGATTTCACATGCACCAATATAAATTCTAATTTGTTTTAAAAATTCAAGTAATTGCATGCCTCCTGAAAAGAAACACTTGTTGTTTTTTACGTTTACGGGTTCCCAGCAAGGCGTTGCGATACAGCTGGTCTAGACACAAACAATATTATTTGTTTTAACTACAGATACCTAAGTTCCTCAAAAGGTACATATCAAGAAAACGCTGTTTTTGTAAGCCGAAACGCATTGTTGTATTCGTAATTCACGGAACCATTATAAGATACTGTTTTCTCGCCTCTTTTGTTTATTTCATACAACACTGTTAAAAATTTCAGTTCAACGCTGAGCCAAATATAGGTGAAAAATTAAATAACAATTTAACTGTTCCAGCCGACAATTTAACTGTTTACTCAAACGCAGGCTCCATGAGTAGTACTGCTTCTGCTTGAGATTTGGCCCGTCCGTGGCTGAGTGGTTATGGCATCCGTCTAAAGATTCAACCATCTCAGGAAAGCAAGAGTTCGAAAATCGCCTTGCCAGTCATCCTATAAATCGGATCAATTTACTGGAAATAGAAGAAAAATCTTCAATTCTTCACGGATTTGTCCGAGTGCACTGGGACAGACGTGCACTCGTTAAGTCTGTGGGGTCCAAAGTCCCGGCGGGCAGCGTTAGCTTATACGATGTACGATATATCGTTTTTTCCCCCACCTTTCACTATTGTTATGCATTGGGAGAACCTTTTTATGTTTCAACCTTTCAATATAGTTTTGCGTTAAGAAAATCCCGCATATGGTTCAACCTTTCACTATAGTTACGCTATTTAAAAATACCGTTTTATGGTTCAACAGTCTACCAAATCATAGTTGCAGCAAATATGAGCAGTATTTTGGTTCAACCTTGAACTATTATTTTTAACAGTGAATATCAGCACTTTCAACAATATCAGTCACTTGACTTGGTACCAAAAAATTGAAAATATTCTGATGGGTTCGTTTTATTTTTAAACTTTATCAATTATTTATGAAAATACCAGATCCTATTTTCCTTTGAAACGTGTTTAATATTGCATTTCTTAATACCTTGTGAAAAAATGTTTGCGTAGCAAAGCAGTTCTTTTGCAGTGTAAAACGACTGAACATCCCTCAAAAGGGTTCATGATCTTTAGGTTAACGTTGGGTTATGGATACTGATACCCCCCCCCCGCCACCCTGAAACTACGTCCTTAAAAAGAGTTTATATTTACCATTGGCCCACCCATGTCGTATAGCTCTTTAAACTTCGGTCTTAATCCAGTTTCTAACGCTATAAGAAAAAAAAGCAATTGTAAATTGCATGCATTTCATTTGTCATTTAAACTTTTGTTGTGAATCAAGAAAACTACTGAATATTTGATTAAAAAATGAAATTTATCACAATAATCGCTTAAAATTATTCTAATTAAACTTTTACGAAGAGAAAATACCGGTAAAGGATGAAATTGAGTGAATTGACCGAAATTGCAGCCCCATCAAACGTCAATAAAAATTTAGTAAAATTATCATGTTTCAGCTTACATATTCCTTCCCGCTTTCATTGCAACCTTTCTACGATCTCTGCTTTGAATGGTGCTCTGTTGCAATGTCACGTGAATTTACCAATAAAGGCGTGGGATAACATTTTTATTGCCACTCAAGACCTGATATTCGACCATTGACGCTGCCGTATATCAGGTGCGCCAGTGTTGGGCAAATTTCAATTGCAAAAACAATTAACGATTAACAATTAATCAAAATGCTTTTTTAACTGTTAACCATAATTTCCAACGCCATGCTAAATGGTGACTGGTGTACGTTAAATCCGTCGTGGTCACTAAGTCCTCCAAGTTACCATACCAAATCAATACCTGTGACAAGTCAATTCTGGAGATCCTCTAGTTGGCCTCGGTCTCTAAAAATTAGATGGATAAATTTATGTGTGTTGTATCTCTTGAACTTGACGAAGGTTTATAAGCGGTTCTGTTTATGTAAAGTCTTACGTCAATTAAACCCATAATAAAATAGGCTTAGAATTTGACTGTTATAATCCAATAGCTCTATTATAATCCAAGAACGCACGCGGCCGGCGAGGGTAAACGCTTGCTATTCAATAACAACCCAAACCTTCACTACAACCCCAACTAACAACTTGGCGATATTTCACTTAACTGCTCATAAAAACATTTCGCTATCAAGTCGAGATCTGCGCATGCACAGATTTCCGGCACTGTCGTATAATTAGCCACATCGTCCTTGTTTCAAGTTAATTCATAAAATTTGTCGTAAAACGTATTCCTGTGATTTGTTTGTAACTCTAGAAGGTCATTGCATGTATCAGTTCAAAACGAAGAATTTAACACATAATTCATGTTTATCGGAGGAAAATTCGATGTGGTAGGCTTGTTAGCGTAAACCTCTTTTTTAGTTAAAAAACACCGTTTAAAATAAATAAATTTTATTTAAATTTTAAAAAATGCCTAAATAGCATTATTCATTATATTTGAAATCACTATGCCAAATTTGGAAAAGTTTAAAGTAATAGTAAAAATTTTAGAATCTTGGGAAATTTTGGGTATTCGCCTACCTTAAGTTTTCATTCCATTGGCCAAATATGAGTTAAGAGATAAAGGAACATTGTAGCTCTTGTCATGGTTAACAGATGCGGAAAGTGCCCCGCGATACCGATAAGATACTTATAAGTGCAGTAACTTATCCTGAGTTACCATTTCAAGTGGTAAATGTTGACTTTGATTGGACCAATTGAACCAGCAGCATCTAGAGGTCATAGATATGTACTCTGCCTTGTAGATCAACATTCGAGGTGGCCAGAAGCAGTGCCATTGACCTCGCTGACGGCCAAGTCTACTTGTACAGCTCTTTTAGAGATATTTTGCAGAACTGGCGTGCCTGAAGTAATAGTCCTAGATAACGCCACAAACTTTACTTCAAAATTGACTAAAGAATTCATGGAGAAGATGGGAGCCTGTCCACGTTTTTGTACTCCAGGACATCCTGAAAGCAATGGAGTAGTTGAGAGATGGAATCAAACATTTAAGAACATGCTACATCATGTAATTCGAGAATATGAGCGAGATTGGGACCGTCACATCCCCTTTCCATTATGGGCGTACAGAGAGTTTCCTAATTCTACTACCGGAGTACCCCCGTTCCTTTTAATGTACGGGAGGGAACCGAGAAGGCCTCTAGCTATTCTTAGTTCTACATGGGCAGGAAATATGGATTTACCTTATAGCCTCAGCAAGTCTAGCACCACATACCTTCAAGAACTAAAGGCCATGCTTGAAGAAGCAACACAGCTAGCAGAACTGATTACAAAGCAGCAGCAAGAGGGATATGTGACTCATTATAATCTCCGAAAACGGTATAAAGAATTCAAAGAGGGAGATCTGGTGGTGGCTTTGGTCCCGGACTCTACCAACAAGTTATATGCAAGATGGATTGGGCCAGTAGAAATCGTGAAGCGGAAGCATCCGGATTCGTACTACGTAAGGATGCCAGAGAACAACATGAGGCTCCTACATGCCAATAAGCTCCGGGAATACATAGCTAGAACCCAGACCGTGGGAATCGTGTTTAACGACGATGAAGATTTTGGAGATCTTTATGAAACCCCTATATTCAAGAAATCTAGCGGTAACAGTTTTCTGAAGGAAGCAGAATTGAACCATTTGGCAGAAGAGCAACGACGTGCATTGGTTAAATTAATCTTGGAGAATGAGGATCTATTCTCTGGGGAAATTCGAAGAGCTAAAATTGGGAAGCACACCATTCAAATTAAAGGTTTTAAAGAAGATATTAAACCTAAGTCTTACCGAGTCCCAGAGGCATTGAAAAGGAAAGTCGATGAGCAAATCGAAGAGTTATTGAAGTTGGATCTCATTGAAGCTACTCAAAGTGAAATTGCACACCCTATAGTATGCGTTAACAAAAAGGACGGTTCTTTGAGGCTATGCATTGACTTTCGAAGTTTGAACAGCTTGTCGATTTCAGACGCCTATCCAATGCAGAATGTAGAAGAGTTAACGTTTCTGGTTGGAAAGAAAAAAATCACAACTCTCTTAGATATGTTAAAAGGCTACTGGGCGATACCCATGGATGATAACAGCAAAGAGCTTACAGCTTTTAGAACGCACAGAGGCCAATACCGTTGGAAGGTGATGCCATTCGGTCTCAGAAATGCAGCTGCCACTTACCAGCGGGCGATATCGGAAGATATACGAGATTACTCCCACTTTTCGTGTGCTTACATAGATGACCTGGCAATATTTTCGAATAGTTGGAAGGAACACATTGAACATATGAAGCTCATTTTCAACAGGCTAAATGACTTGCACTTTTCAGTTAACTTAAAGAAGCGTAGCTTTGCGAAGTCCCAAGTGAAGTATTTAGGACATTTAGTTGGGTCGGGCAAGCATGGACCGGATCCCGAGAGGATCCAGGGGGTAAGCAGTCTACAGACACCCAAGACCAAGAAACAGCTGCGGATTGCGTTAGGGTTCTGCAACTATTACATGCAGTATATACCCAACTTTGCAACTATTGCGTTGCCGTTAACCGAACTTACAAAGAAGAGGGTTCCCAATGAACTACCTTGGAATAAAGAAGCGGATGCCGCTTTCCAGCAGCTAAAGGAGCTGCTAGGTGCAATATCCAAACTGAAAGTGCCGGAAGTGTGCAAGCCGTTCGATTTGTACACTGATGCTTCCCAATACGCAGTAGGAAGCTGTGTGAGCCAGTCTGATGCAGAAGGAATAGGAAACCTCCATCCAATAGCATTTGCTAGTCAAAAACTGAACGAAAGTCAAAAGAAGTGGTCTACTATCGAACGTGAAGCCTTTGCCATCATATGGGCTCTCAAGCGGTTCGAGACAATATTATTTGGAGTGGAAATAATTTTAATGACTGACCACAACCCGCTTGTTTTTCTGTCGGACTCTGTTCCTCAAAGCCCTAGGCTCCAACGTTGGGCATTGTCTCTACAACGATTTAACATTAAAATAAATTATGTAAAAGGACAGAAATTGATTAATGCGGACGCATTATCGAGACTTTGAACTGGAGACAACACAACCTATGATGATAACTTTTAAGGCTGGCATTTTATGCTGTTAGAATTTGTGTAGTATTTTAGTTCTAGTAGTATTTAGTTCTTGGGTAGTATTTTTCTTCTTCATAACCTCAACCGTAGCACATAACTTTTGTATTGCTGTTGCATTAGGTTTAGTTATTTAACTCTAGTGGGGGAGGTGTAAGGTTTCTTGTAGAATTTAAAAATATTTAATTACTGCACGCTCTCCTACTGTGTAAAAATGCTTGCTCCGCGCGAGCTGTAAGCTGTGTGAATTTATGTTGTCTATGTTTTAGAACTTCAGCTGGAGATTTTAATCAAAATGGCGGCCTTGTGTTTAAAGTTGCGTTTGTCGTTCTTGTTGTTATTTTAAGCTTGAAACTAAAGGCAGCGACTGACAGTAATGAAGGATTCTTAAACATTCCAATAATTTCGTAACATTATTTTTCTCTCCGCTCCATAAAATCTTACTTTAAAATATTCTTACATGTTTGTCAGACGGAACAGTCGTTTCCCCCACCAATCTCAAAATGACGCCAAGGGCTGAAGTTATGTTTATATACTCTAAACACTTCGTTACGTTAACAGCAAAATCTATTTTTCTACCAGGCCAACTAAACTTCGTAGAACAATAAAAAATAAAGTAAAGAGGTTTCGTGGATTAATTTAAATAAAAGAATTGGTTATTCTAGAATAAAAAACAGCGGAGAAAAAAGAAGTTGTGGAAATTTACGAAGATGAAATCTTTTGAGTAGTTAACCTAATTTTTGTAATTACCTAATTTTTTTACCTAACCTAATTTTGTTTAATTTTTAGTAGTTTAGACCTAATTTTTGCTCAGATTTGCACCCCCCCCCACACACACACACAAAATGCATCTTATAAAACATGTTTTTGAAAAATACTAATATCCCTCCCAAAAAAACTTCGCAAAAGTAATCAAACGTCAGTCTAAAAAAAAAGAAAGAAAGAAAAGAAACTCATAACAACGATGCATTTATTTTATAACAAAAACATGTCATTATGAAAGTGTTCATTGAACAAACTTTTTTCAAGTACTGACTTCATTTCTTGACCACGACTGTATATTACGATCAATCGGCTGTGTTAAAGCAAATAAGGTAGGCTAGAATAAGACAGCCGGTAACAATTATATTGCTAATTACACGATACCGGCTTTGGCTGTGGGGCGCCCTGTGGAAATCCAGCTATTTTTCCGTAATATATAGTATTTTTGATTTGTCACAGTTTTTTTCAATAATTCTTATATCTTTGATTTCATAAGAAAAAATATCCAGTAAATCACTTTTCCGTAGACTACGTAAAATTACGTTCTCTGGGCAGACGGCGGACGAAATTTTTTTAGAGCATGAAGGACCATCTGATAATGGAGATTCTGTTTTTCCACATTTCCGGTGGGGTCATTCCCTAACGGTCGTATCCACCAACCACGATTAGGCGCGGTTTATTTTCTGAACCGGTTCTAAGTGCGGGACTAGCCGCAAAACGGTATCCACCAGCACGTAAGCGCGAGACTAATCCTAGACTAGGCGCTCGAGAATAAACCACCTCTCGAGGTAGTTTATACCTGGTACTACATTCCATCTACCAATAGCGTTCGAGCAGTTTTGCGAACAGAAAAGATGGCCGATTTCTACGAGTCTTATGACAAGGAAGATTTAAATGATTTAGAAAATTTAGAATACATTGGAAGGCGAGATATAATCGGAGTGGACAACCACATTTATTTAAGCTTACCAAAATGTTTTTCATAGTATATAAACTTTTTATTAACAATAAATAACGATGCATCAGAACATTGAAAATGTAACGATTTTCACATGCACTAGCCCCATCTATATGATTTTTTGTGTACTATTTTCTACAATCCTTTTACACTTTATTTTCCTTGTAATGTTATACCTTTTTTTTATGAAAACAGTGTCTACTTGGATCGTAACACTAATATTAGCCATTTTTTCATTTGTAAAATTGACTAATTTTTTGAGCCAAACATATTTTAAAAAAAGTGTTGCTAAATCTTGTTCATTGGCGATCAGCAAGAAAAGCAGGGACCTTTCACACGAAGCAACTAAAAAATCCATTTTCAAATTGAAACACAACCAGCAGAGAGATATAACTACGAAAAAAATTCTTCAGAGCACAATAAATAAACACGTATATTTCACTTTGTTTTTTACAATCCGTATTCAAAGTTTATCATATAAAGCAAGCCGGAAAATACATACACCTATATCATACCAACCAACCAATCAAATAAAGCCTAAAATTGCAGTTGGCCAATCAAAGAAGACTTCCGGAAGATGTTCTGCGGACGACTAAATCCTGTGCTGGTGGATAGGGATGCTGTTTTAAAACACGATCAAGCTGTTCGAGCAGTAAAGCTAGATATTAGGCTGTCTCACGTTGATCCCGTGGCTGGTGGATACGACCGTAAAGCCAGTAATCCATTCACGCTGTAGCTATGCTGTAGCTGGATTTTGTGACGTAACTGTCACTAGTACGCATGCGCGCGTGGTCAAAGCTGTACTTCTGAAGCTGGATTTTTGAATCGTTTTCCAAGCGATATCAAAGCTGTAAATTGGTTTCGGGCATGAGCAGTCATAAGAGTCATAAAGTTTTTAATTGTCCGTGGTTTTTAACTTAATATTCTTATTTGTTTACTTTTTATTGAGAGAAATAACCCATAAATCAAGATACTTCCATCCACGCTGGATACAGCAAATGACGTCACAAAACCCAGCTACAGCGTGAATGGATTACTGACTTAAGGGTCCCCCATTCGGATAAGGGATCTTTTTTGTCTCTAATCTATTTCTGGATTTCCCGCGCTATTGACAACTTTCCATTCACACTTGTAGCAGAAGGGGCACTATCCGCATTCCGCGTAGAAATCACGCCTTGTTTTTCTTCGAATTTTTTTTGTAGGATGCTCACCCACATTTTTCACCCCTAGCTTAGCCAATAAACTAGTCCCTCCCTCTGTGACTTAGTAAGCGGGGGAGGGGGCGTGTCTTCTTTTGGAAAATAAACACTTAGATACGCAAGGCAGCTCGTTCTGTGCTTGTCATTCATTGTCGAAATTAAAATCCCTAGAAAACTCCAATAGTTTTAACTATATTTCACCTCTATTTTTATAAAATAAAAAATTAATTAATTCAAAAATTAATGCAATCAAAATATTACTCAATTCTTGCAAAATAAATCGCGTATTTTGATAAGTCTTCACTAATCACGATATTGAGGTAAGTGACGATTTGTTAGTTTATATTTTATATAATTATTCATTATTTGTATTTATTAATTGTTATCATTTTTGCATGTCATTTGTAGTAGCTATATGATGCGAATCTTGTTTGTTAGTTTACAAAAAATTAAATAGGCAGCTTTAGATTTATTTACCCAAAACGTCAATTTTTTTGTTAACTTATATAAATCAGTAACTTTTATCCTCATTAACTTTATAATACATCAGTAACTTTAATCCGGAATAAGTTTTAAGCGTGTTTATTAATAGTTATCATGTGTTTAAGTTCATCATTAATGAAGAAATTTGACTTCTGATGATAAAATTTATTTTATTTGTAATTAATAATTTAATTTTTAATTAATACGTTAAAATTAATAATTTAAATGCATTGTACTTAGTTATACAAATTAATTAATGTTATTAATTATAACTAACTTTGTTTTAAACAGATAATTATAATTAGTTATAATTATTAATATTCATTAATTAGCATTTTCAATTAAAAACTACATTCATAATTATTATAATAAAGTTTCCTTTAAACTAAATCGGCAACTTCAAAATTTTGTAAACCCCCCCCCCCCCCTTGGAACAATCCTGGCTACGCCACTGACATACAGGGTGTTCCAAAATTTACCGGAAATGTATTGGGTGCAATTCCTAAATATTTACCCGGCCCCCACCAATAAAAAACGGCTAACTAATTTGCCGTCCTTTCGGTTGTGCATGAAAGCTTGCACTTGTGCTACACAAGAATGAAGTACAGCTGTGGAAATAAAAAAGTACCCACTTGAGGTTATTTCATCCGTTAGTCACCCTATAGAATCGGACCTTTTTGAGATTGTGTACAAATAACATTCTGAGTTAATTGCACGATACAAAATTTGCATAAGGGGCCGTCTTCATATTAAAAATATTACGATCTTTGAAATTTCCAATAGCAACACCCAATTTTAATAACTTAGAAATGTTAAGCACTCTTGAAAACCCTTAAATCTAAGTTTTTGTTACATTTGGATGAATATTTGACGAGTTATTCAATCGAATCACTTGTGGACCTTTTGGGGACCATCTCTAAAATGACAAGCAAGCATGCATGCAAAGCCGTCTTTATTTAACAATTACACACGTTATCTTATACACTGTCCCCTAAAGGGTAATTAAAAAGTATTTTGTGATTTACTCAGCAAATTATGCATAAAATTTTTTAAAAATTGGGATTTCGCTTAAACTTCGTGTCTTAAATTTATTTCTTTAAAAATATTAAGGGGTTTCCATTCATATTTTTTTTTTAAAAATCAATATAATAATTATTTAAAAATATAAAAATTGTTTTAAATACCCCAATATTGAATGCATTTTGTTTGGGTTATTATAATTTCTTTTCAGTAAAAAATTCGTTTCATTATCTTAATTATTTATAGATCGGAATAGTTTTTCATGTGCAACTCATTTAACATTATGGGACCTAAACTTTGCACGTCTCTAACTCCTCTAATAATGCTTAAAAACTAACAAAATTTGGCATTTCGTATTAACATAGGTCAGAGATTTGAAATATGGATTCAAAAAGGGGTGTTGCTATTGGAAATTTTAAAGTTAGTAACATTTTTAATATGAAGATGGCCCCTTATGCAAATTTTGTGTCTTGCAATTAACTCAGAATGTTAATTGTTCACAATGTCAAAAAGGTCCGATTCTTTAGGATGAATAACGGAGGAAATAACCTCAAGTGGGTACTTTTTTATTTCCACAGCTGTACCTTTAGTTTGGTTTGATTGAATTTACATCTGGTTAAAATTGCAGGTTCAATTAGTTTCCAACAAATATCTTTTTAGGAGACTGTTCATTTTGATAGGTTGTTGCATTATTTTTACAAAACCTGATGTTGATAACCAGTCTATACATAACAATTATTGTATTTTGCTTATTTATTCAGGGTAAGTACAGGATGGTTATAAAATAACGCACGCTATTCGGAGTGGTCTGTAGCTTGAATGAATAATCCAAATGCAGAAAACTTAGAGACACTTACTAATCAAGAAGGGGGGGGGGGGGGGAGAATGGAATCATAAAAAACAAAATCGTCTCTTTACCAGGGTTCTAAATTACGAGGCGTAATTGGATGTGTTGGTTGTAATTGGACATAATTGACGACGCCTCGTAATTTAGAACCCTGGTCAAGAGACAAGTTTGTTTTTTATGATTATTTTTTAGGATTCTATCTTTTTTACGATTCCAATCACCCCCCCCCCCTCATGATTAGTAAGTTTTTCACTTTTTGATGCATATGGGTTATTCATTCAAGCTACTGACCATTTCGAATAGCGAGCGTTATTTTATAACCACCCTGTATATATATATTCCGGCTTGTGTGCAGGACCAGAGACCCGCTTTTAAACCTTCGTCAAGTAAGACAGCCACAGGCCACTAGGAATTTTTACTCACATAGAGAAAGAAAGTACACCCAAAGTGAAGGCGGGAATCGAACCCGTACCCGTTACACCGTGCAAAGTGTTATTGTAATGGTTTGCGATCCAAACCACTCGGCCATCGAGCCGCACATGCCACCCTATATTGTCTCCGTGTTGGTCCATGGTGTGGTTGGCAGGTTCAGTCTCTACCCAACTAGAACTCTTTGGTCCCAACACATACACATTTCGACAAACTGTACATTTCTATTGCAAAACGTTTAGTGTTTATTGAATTTTAAAATATTCTGCTAAAATTTGAAACACCAAATCATTTAAAATTAAATCCAAACACAAAAATTCCATTTTCGTAGTTACTAATCATTTTTAGTAGTTTTAGAAACTGTGATGTAACAAAATCTGCAAATTGTAAAATTACTCGGCAATATGTCGATTTACCAAACCAAACTCAAAACGAATGCCTCCCTTCGTCAACACATTCTCGTAAATAAATTCTCAGCTCAATTTTAATTAGAAATTATTTTAAGAACTTTTTTTCTAAAAAAATTTAAAATTTTGATTTTAAATATTTTTAAAAATAATTTCTTATTAAAATTGAGCTGAGAATTTAGGTATAAGTCTTAGTTTGTACATATTTGAACGATATAAAGTCATTTTCTTGGTCATTTTTTCAATTTTGACCTCAAAATTTGCCGCGCAAGCCCTATCCCAATGTGTTCAAATAGCTTTATGTTTAATATCCTTTATTTTAGTTTTCGCTAAAGTTTCATAAATTCTCAAATTTGTTTTATATTAAATAAATCTTGTAGAATTACATATAAAAAATTATGCTTATATATTGAGTAGTTAAAAAATTACATGAAAGATCAAACTATACTTTGTAGTTCCTTCTTTGCACATTTTTAAGATTCCTATGACCCCTTAAATTATTCAATAGTAATTAACTTATCTTTAAAAAGAATAAATATAATTGTTCCACTTACTTTGAATTTTTAGCAAATACAAACACGATTTATCGTGATCAAAATCAAACTCATGCTGTTATTTAGGGCTAACTGAGTGCAAACACACAGACAATCATGGTATATTCGGGATATCACATCTGAAAATTTTCGAATTTATTAAAATAGAAGTCTGGCAACAGCGAGTAAATTTCGGTTACTATGACGATAAAGTTGATAAATACATTTTAGAAATAGAATAATGTTCCAAAATTTGTTTATTTTTCGTAGTCTGCAATTATTTTTTGTTAATTTTTATTTAAATAGTGCATTTTGAAGAATTTTCAGCAGTCTTGAGAATAAACGACAGTAAGTGCATTTCATGTAAATAATATTTCAAATTCTTATTCTTTTGGGGGTTTTTTAAATGACTGTTCTGAACGTTAGTAAAATTTGCTCTTTTTTTTTATAAAAATCGAATATAATTCATCGATTCTTAAAGATAATTCAGTTTATTTCTTAACTTATATAAAAGTTTTGCTATTGTTCCTAAAGTTATAAATCTTTAAAAGATCTTGTTGATTAAATTGCAATAAATTTTATCGAAAAAAAGTCCCACTAGTTTTTGGCTTTCAACAATAATTTTATTAAGTAAAGAATATCTATTTATTCGTTTTTATTTTATCATTTAGAATTGGTTAAAGAAATGATAGGAGTTAGTTCTACATGAAGAAATGCTCTGTGCTTTATACTTATAGGATATTGCAGCCTCTTCACAGAAACTGATAAATTTACCGGCATAAATCGCATACATAAGATACATGGCGGCGTTCTAAATAAACACTGATACACAATCTTATGTTTTTATTATCTAGCAAAATTGAAATAATAATTGTGCTAAATAACTGCAGTTTTTCTTATTATTTTTAATAAAATATTTAAAGTTATGTGTTGTTTCTTTGTAATGTGCATATTTAAAGATTGTTTGATAAGAATATAAAAATAATATTGTAAAAATGATTATAATAAAAAAGAAATATGCTGATATTTATGCTTTTGAATTTTATTCTTGTATTCAATTCGCTACAATCAATGTTGTAAAAAGTAATTTCGCGAATTATTTATTAACAAATGTCTTGCATAATTTTTATTTACATTCTAACACTACATTTAAGGCATATGAAACTTGCTTAATAATATTGTCGTTCGAAAAGTGACTTCATTAAAAATAAATAAACTAAGTAGAATTTGCTTCCTACTGCGTGTTCTTCCCGAGCTTCAACACAGTCCAAAAGTAGATACTGTCTAATAAATTGAAATATTAATTAATTCATTAAATTTAATCAAGAGATAAATTTAAGTAAAACTTCAACCATTTTAATTTCAAAAATATGATTATAAAAAAATGCATGGTCCCGCTGTCGCCAAAAATAGTTTCTTTTCGTCACTTGACCTGTGTTTTAAATTACGAGGCGTAATAGACTGTGTTAAAGCTCCTATGAAGGCTAGAAAAAAGCAGCCGAAACCACAGTAGTTCCCAAAGTAACTATCGGGAGCGCTAGTTTCTAAGTCAATTTCAATATAGAAATTCTCCAATGCTAATCCAATCAGAGATTCAGATCTAGAGTGTTCTTAATCTATGGTTTACACCAGTTCGCTGTGATTGTGATAAGAAATTTTAGTTACAAGAGTTCGAAATTTATAAATTTTTTTGTAAACTTTTGTAAATTCAGCGAGTAATGGCTAGTTTTTTGCATCATACCATCCTAAAAGTAAAAGGAAGAACAGTGTTTCAATAATTCCATATGGGAATTCCTATGAAATGGAAGATATGGTAAGGGTTTTTTTTTAATTCTTTTTTAATGAAAATGTGTCATCTATTCTAAATATTTTTATTCTTGAAACTTTTCGTAATGCATTCATTATTATTATAATTTGTTTTTTCCCCTTTTCATATATAGTTTAAACACATATTTACGTTTGTTCTATCTAGATTTATTTTTAATTTGGTTCGGGCATTCTGTTTTCTAATATAGGGGAGAGTGTTGTACCTTGGGACAATTTTTACATTTTAATTTTTTTCTTCGATAATTTTAGCTAAAAGAAAATTTTTAAAGCAGCATTTCAACACACCAATATATTCCTCTATAATATATTTTTTTTAATTCTGGCAGCTTGAATTTAAAAAATTGCCACTCATTTAAAGTAGAGAGGATAAACTGTCCCTAGGTACAACATGATGTTGTACCTTGGGACACACCTTATAATTCAGTCAATAGTCATATACTTGAGCTAATTTTTGTCAGGAAACGAAACTTTATTGTTTTTTCAAGGAAAAACACAAATAAAACTTCATAATTCAAGAATAATTTAAATTATACAGCAGAATTGCAAGTCCAAATTATTTAACATTATATGATGATACAATATGCTTAACTGTCCCAAGGTACAACACACTACATGGTTTAAATAAAAGCAAGATAGTGGCCAATCTAAATGCATTATGATTATTTTCTCATAACCAAAATATTTTAAAATCTTCTCTTTTATGAAGAAAATAAAATGCAGTTGACTTTTTGTAAAAGTACAAAGGTAAAAAATTATATTAGAATGAGAAAAATATTTACTTTGGGATAATGAAATATTATTTTTTGTCACCAATTCATCAATTCAATGATGCTAGTGCTAAATTTTATAATGATGATGTCTGTTGGTTAAGGCTACTATTAGAAATAAACAATGTATGAATATTGCCAATAGATTCTTAGAAATTGTCAGTGTCCCAAGGTACAAGCGTCCCAAGGTACAACACTCTCCCCTATGTGTTTTCGAAGTAATGAGTTTTGAAAAAAACTTTTTAATATATTTTTCACGTAAATTCTAATCATTTATAATATGCATTTTGTATTTGAGATTTAAATGATCTATCTCATTTTAAAATTCGATTTTTGTTCGAAATTATATTATTATTAAGGGACGGTTATTCTTAACAGAAGCATTTTTAATAAGTGTATTATATAGTATTTATTAATTTTTCTTTATTTAAGAAGCCAAAACTATTTTTTTAATGTAACGTCTGAACAAGGTTCTCATTACTTGCGTTTTAGTCTTATTAGATTCTTATACGGGGATTTTGCGGTGCTTCTGCTTGCTGATATGTTTTTAGCTTTTTAATCTTAAATTTCTAAAAAATTTGATTTTTGCCAGTAGTATTCTGTAGCAGTTTTTACACTATTCTAACATGTTGAAGGATTTTTTAAAAAATTTAAAATAGTATTTTTTTTTATTTATCTGGCAAATAATATTGCTTGGAAGCAGAATCAAAATAAAAAAATATCTAATTTGTTTATTATTTACTCGGACTGAACGGTATTCGAAATAGCCCGATGGATTCTTAATTCATTGCGAATAATACATTCCTACCAAAATATAAATATGCGAAAGTCTACCAACAGATGGCGCGACCTAAGTCCTTTTTGAGGGTAGCCTGTGAATCTTATGGTAAATGCTCCTTCACATCTTCGCCAAACCATGACGTCAGAGAGGCATAAGGGAATTGCAAAAATTGTAGCGCCATCTATCTCATCGATACTTAAGCAGAGACCGATTTGAAAATGTCGATTTAAATGAAATATATAACCCTTTATTTACACCTACTCTCCAGTATTGGTTAATTTAAGAAAAATTTAACTGTGCAAATATTTTTTAAGTAAAATATTTCTAAACTAAGTATCATATAAAATACTGGAATTTGTTTTCAATCAATAATTATTGTATTACATATTTAGAAAATATATATATATCAAAATATAATGTAATGAAGGATTCTACTTAAAAGTACATTCAAAGTAATTTGAAGCATTTTACAAATTTCTCTTTGAAATCGATATTTTGTTTAATTCTTCTATTTATTTGGAATAAAATGAATAAAACAGTTTGCATATACAAAAAAAAAATTATTATAGTTATTTAATTTCTTTTTTAAAAATAAGAATGTGGAAATTGTACTAAAAAAATGAAGTTATAAAAGATTCATTAAATTTGAGTAGCATTGTGCTTGCATAGTGTAATACATTTTATTTCCTACAGCTAAATAAATTATTAAATGATTGAAAAGCCAGATAATTTTCAAGCAAAAATGGTACACAAAACTTTAATTTAAAACAAATTATATATTTTTTTACAACGAAAATATTTTCATGATCTTTATGAAAAAATATTAACTGTTCATGAAAAATACATATATTTCAGTAGATTCGTTAGTACAATAATAATATAAAATAAATATATGCAGAATATGAAGATACAAAGAAAATTTCTTTAAAAAAGGAAGGAATAACATTAAATTGATGGCCTTGTAACAATTAAAATGAAACTTAACAATCTTGTCTAAAATTTTTTAATGAGGCTAAAGTTTAAGTTTTTTTTAACTAGATATGGATATATGTCAAGCTTGAAGTTGGTGAAAAAAAATATAAAATGTTACTATTTATGTATATTCATGATTTATTATATAAAATGGTATATAATTGTAATATAGTATGTATTATATACCATTTTATATAATTAAGGTAGGCGAATACCCAAAATTCTAAAATTTTTACTATTACTTTAATCTTTTCCAAATTTAGCATAGTAATTTCAAATATATTGAGCAATGCTTTTTAGGCATTTTTTTTTAATTAAAATATAATTGTTTTTTTAAACGGTGTTTTTCACCTAAAAAAAGTGGTTTGCACCAACACTTCTAGTATAAAAAGTTTAACATTAATTTACCTGAAATTTTTTACAGATGCTATTTCAATATATATCTGTGCCATGAAACTCTAAAATCCGGTGCAAATATATAAGTTTTTTTTTTTAAAAAGTGTCCAAGTGTAAGTTAATCGAAAAAATCCTATTTTTGTGGTTAATTTATAACATTTTTCTTAATAACTTCTTTTCTTGTAATTTGCATGCAACTCTAGAGGGTCATTGCATGAATCAGTTCAAAACGAAGAATTTAACACGTAATTAATGTTTATAGGATGAAAATTCAATGTGGTAGACTTGTTAGCGTAAACCCCCATTTTTAGTAGAAAAAAACCGTTTAAAATAAATAAATTATATTTAAATTTTAAAAAATGCCTAAATAGTATTATTCATTATATTTGAAATCAGTATGCCAAATTTGAAAAAGGTTAAAGCAATAGTAAAAATTTTAGAATTTTGGGGAATTTTGGGTATTCGCCTACCTTAATCATGAATATACATAAATAGTAACATTTTATATTTTTTTTCACCAACTTCAAGCTTGACATTTATCCATATCCAGTTTAAAAAAACTTAAATTTTAGCCTCATTAAAATTTTTTAGATAAGATTGTTAAGTTTCATTTTAATTGTTACAAGGCCATCAATTTAATGTTATTCCTTCCTTTTTTTAAAGAAATTTTCTTTGTTTCTTCATATTCTGCCTATATTTATTTTATATTATTATTGTACTAACGAATCTACTGAAATATATGTATTTTTCATGAACAGTTAATTTTTTTTTCATAAAGATCATGAAAATATTTTCGTTGTAAAAAATATATATATAATTTGTTTTAAATTAAAGTTTTGTGAACCATTTTTGCTTGAAAATTATCTGGCTTTTCAATCATTTAATAATTTATTTAGCTGTAGGAAATAAAATGTATTACACTATGCAAGCACAATGCTACTCAAATTTAATGAATCTTTTATAACTTCATTTTTTTAGTACAATTTCCATTTTCTTATTTTTAAAAAAGAAATTAAATAACTAAAATAAATTATTTTTTGTATATGTAAACTGTTTTATTCATTTAATTCCAAATAAATGGAAGAATTAAAAAAAATATCGATTTCAAAGAGAAATTTGTAAAATGCTTCCAATTACTTTTAATGTACTTTTAAGTAGAATCCTTCATTACATTATATTTTGATATATATATTTTCTAAATATGTAATACAATAATTATTGATTGAAAACAAATTCCAGTATTTTATATAATACTTAGTTTAGAAATATTTTACTTAAAATATATTTGCACAGTTAAATTTTTCTTAAATTAACCAATACTTGAGAGTAGGTGTAAATAAAGGGATATATATTTCATTTAAATCGAACATTTTCAAATCGGTCTCTGCTTAAGTATCGATGAGATAGATGGCGCCACAATTCTTGCAATTCGCTTATGCCCCATATGACGTCATGGTTTGGCGAAGATGTGAAGGAGCATTCACCGAATCTTATTATTTCTCGATTGCTAGATGGCATGGCATGTTTATGTAGGAGGCCAAGCACACAAGCTTGAAAATATATGCCTACCAACCAATCAATCAATTGTTTTGCTTGTGTTTATTGGTATGTTTTTCACAGATAGTTAAAGGGAAGTTTTATGTCTTATTTCTTTTAAATATTTGAAGATTATCCCTATTTACAGGATCACCTTTACTGTACGGTAACTATAGGCGCGATTTTCAGATTTGGCGATAAATAGTTTTTTGTGGCAACCTGTCTGACTTCGACTGATGATTCGAATAACGAATTCCTTGACTTCGCAACTATGGCCTTTTCCGGCAACCCTATATGACCGTTATTTGCCTATTTCGTTTGAGTTTCTGGTTCTGGAAAGTCGCCAAAATACGGTCTTTTGACGCGATTTCGGAAAGTTCGCCAATGGTTACAGTACAGTAAATCAGTAAATTTCTACCCTATTTACATTTAGTGCTCTGCATGATTCGAACTCAATTCAATATTTTAAATTAAAAGTAGAATAATAATTTAAATAACAAGAAATTTCGACTCCCATTAATTATTTCCACAGTTGTCACTTCGATAAACGCTCGCTATACTTTATTTGAAATGAAAATAAAACTTGCATTAATATTTATTTTTATAATTTAAATCAGTTTGGAATGACGTCCTAGTATAAACTAGTCATTTTTAATTTTCTCTCTTAATATGTTCGTTTGTCGCTTTTTTATGTTTTGTTTAATTTCTTCGAATTACTAAGAAAAAAAAGTCAAATTCTGAATTTTTGTTGAGTTTTGCGGAATTTCGCCAAAAGCGATTTCATTGTAAAAAAAATTTTAACATTAGCTCAAAGCTTTAGAGGCTGTGGAAAAAATTTCAGTTCTTTTTAAGCAAAATTTCGTGTTAAGCGAGTTTGCGTTTAACGTTCGACTGTAATATAAAATTAAATGATGTTGTTATATATTTCGCTCCCATTTTTAAAGCAAAAATGTTACATTGTTTTCTTTAACTTCGAAAAAATTATCAAACGACAAAGACAATAAATTATATCTGCGAAATAAAATTAACCATTTTTTTAGGTTAATTTTTGGTTTTCAGTACTTTAAGACTAGCCGTGTTTGGCTTAGTGATTTTTACGGTGGATAAATAGTGCGTTGAAGCACTTTTAATTAATATTCGCACGGTTACAAAAACCTACATGTTTAATTTAAGTAATGATTATCCCAGCTTCCATGCTTTGTTCAATAGAAACCATATAATTAATCACCAAGCAAAAGATTATTGTTGTGTTATTGTTGCTTATCTCCTTGGTTTAGCAGAGCTAAACCAGGTCTATGATGTTTGTCACTCGTAAAAAGTCCAGGACCATGACTGGATTTTCATAGATATCGTGTCTGGATGGAAAGTCCCAGACAGTCCAGGATGTGGTCAGGTGCCGCCTGTTTGATGGAACACTTCGGGCAGATAGGAAAGGTCTTCTTCCCATTCGTGTAACACAGAGATCTTAATGTTTCCACTTTTAAGTCTCGTAATGGCCTTTCTGGTCCCTTCTGCAGCACTTAGATTTTCTACTAAGGTACAGCCAGATTGTATTTTATTTTAACACAACTATTGTTTCAGGAAGTGGCCGTACCTTGTCAAACTACTACATTTAAAGAGAATCTACTGTACTCGTGGTAGTGCTGCATGGAAAAAATGAATATTTTCATAAAATCTTCTAATGGTGAATTTTCAATTTTGTTTTTAATCTATTTTAAATTCATTAATTTTGACTTGTGTTTAGCAATTCTTATATAAGCTCATTTATTTAATATTATTTTTGATAACTTATTTCTAATAAATTACAGTGCGTCCATTGTCTATCTAGAATGCGAGCCTCGAAAGCATTTTCCTCTCCATCCCCTCATGCTTTTTTCTACAAAACGGCGTGAGCGTCGCTGTTTTGGTTTTTTGCCCAACCTACTTGAGTTTGGATTGTTAGAAGTGTCTGGTCATGATCAAAAATACAAATTTTCAGTGAGAGCTAGCATGTATATATTCATTTTTATGTTGAGTACTTTAGATTTAATGCACAGCAAAATCAAAACAAAAAATAAAGTGTATGTTTTTGTTTTTCTATTCTTTGCTTTTGGCTGCAAAATATTGTTATAGTTCAAGTTTTATGTTCATTGCAATGAGAATCCAAGAGCTTAGTCGAAGAAAGTGTTTAGGTGTTATTAAAGTGCTAATAACAAGTTTCCTTTAATAAACTTTTGGTGTCAACAGTGGGTGTTTGAAGAAAATCCCAAGTTTCATTTAAAATCAACTTTTATTCCAACTACCATAAATAAATTTAATATAAATATAAATATAAATTTCTAACTATTGTACAAACTTATCAATACGTAAAGCTCAAGGAAAATTCTGGAAGACACATTCCAGAAAAAGAATGGACTTCTAAGATGAATATTTCATGCTGTTATTGCTTTGGTCACTTTAAAAGCTATACTTTAACATAGACTAATTTTTATTTTTTAATTAAAAAACCAGTTGGAAATTTGAAAAACAAAAATAGCATTGAGGTATAAGGGTGAGACACATTCCAGAAAAACAATGGACTTCTAAGATGAATATTTCATTTTGCTATTGCTTTTGTCACTTTAAAAGCTTATACACATAAAGACTAATTTTTATTTTTTAATTAAAAAACTAGTTGGAAATTTGCAAAACAAAAATAGCATCGAGGTATGAGGGTGAAACACATTCCAGAAAAACAATGGACTTCTAAAATGAATATTTCAAGCTTTTATGGCTGTCACCACCCTTACTTTTGTCCACCACCTTTACTTGTCACACCTTACTTTTTTTAAAAATAGAGAGAATACTTATTAAAGGTTATATATTTCTTTTAAAAAAATTATATTTCCGATCGGATGTTTTTATTTTTTGTTCATTATTAATGTACTTTATTTATATTTGCTTGAATTCTTCCATGTGTAAAGCAACTTGTGTAAGAAGAACAGGTTTTTAAAAAACTGTTCTTTTTTTTTAAAAAAAAAAGGAGCAGGGAGCAACTTTTCTTTAAAAAAGAAAAGAAAAGTGTCTGTTCTTTAAAAAGAACATAAATATAACATCTATTTATGATTTTTTTCTCACGTGATGTTTTGCAGAAAAGAACCACGTTTTCGTTTCCGTATTTTTATTTTTAATTACAAAAAACTAATTTTAAAAAAGCAAGATAAACCTTCCAGAAAAAGAGTTCTAATATCAATATTTCATCCTGTTAAAATGTTCATCAGGAGCTGGGGACGGATGTTTCAATCGAGGAGAATGAAAGCATTTCATCCTGAAGATGGGGACGTTTTAAAAGACATTACTTTAATAAAGAGAGATACTCCAATAAAAAAAAATTAATTAAAAATGAAATTTGAAAAAAAAAAGAAAATTCCTTCCCGAGATTTAAGGAAGATAAACATTCCTGAAAAAGAATGGAGTTCTAATATCAATATTATTTCATCCTATTATGGCTTGGGACGTTTTAAAAGAGCTTACTTTTCTTTTATATAGAGAAAAAACTGTAACAGGGTCTTTTCTGCAAAAGAAAAATATTTTTTTACTAAGGAACAGATATTTGCTGATGTTTCAGTATTTCATTATTAAGCTGGAACAAGTGATGCTACATCATACTTTTACCAAAGTCTGTTTATTATTTTAAAACTATTTTTGCAGGAAAGAGTATCTCTATGACTGTTGAGCCAAGTGATACAATCCAAAACGTCAAATGTAAAATCCAAGACCAGCAAGAACTCATTTTCGCAGGTATGCGGTTAGAAAATGGATGTTTTTTAGATTACAACATCCCGAAAAATGCAACTCTTGACTTGGTGCTTCGTGGAGGAATGCCTATTTTCGTAAGGACTTTCGGAGGTAAGTTGTTATCGTTTTTAGATATTTTTCGTTCACGTGACTTGTGCTTGGAGGGAAGTTTTACGTTACTGTTCCGATTATAAAGTTAGAAAAAAAATTGTAAATGTGTTTAAAAATAGAAAAGATGAAAATTATAATTCCATTGACATATCTAAGTGACACTCTATGCCATTCAGTTTTTATACCTTTGAGTAGAACACCAATATTTTACCACAACTAACTGCCAAATCACAGCTACTGCACGCCTTTTCCCACTTATATGTATTAATCATTTTTTTTACTTTATACGATTGTAAAGTCCTTAATCAACCGGCGAGCTGTTTTAAAAAGTTCTTCATATTTAAATTATTATGTTATGATGATTCTGGTACCTGGTGAAAATGGGGTACCATGGCAAAGCAATTCCTTTGCTAAAGTTGTGATGTCAAAACTGATGCATTAGCTCTATTGGACCGACAGTCCCTCTTAATTTGACCCTACTCCTGGACACCAGTCCTGTCGACTTTACGATAATAAATTAGACTGAAAAGTATAACACAATTACCAAGAACACATCGTTGTTTATTCGAATCCAAAAGTAGTGGTTACAACTCATGTTGCCAGCGCACGTAATAGAAAAAAGGTTGGAAGAGCACATCAAAGTATTGGCTACTATAAATACACGTCATAGTTATTAGAAGTCACCATTTACTCCCCATGACGGCCCGCGACATCCTCCCCACCCTGGTCTACCTCAAGAGGTATGACCAGTTGGATCGGTCTTGTGATGTGTCTACCGCTGACTTTGATGGTACACGCTCGTGTTCTTCCATCACGTCCTTCAATTATGTTTTCGACACGTCCCCTTTTCCACATGTGTCTAGGTCTTACTTCTTCTTGCAGCAAAACAAGGTCTCCAGAGCGTATATTAGAGGATTTTCCAACATTCTTTACCTCGTGAAAGGAACGTAGCTGAAGCAGATACTCTTTAGACCATTTCTTCCAAAAAGTATCCAACAGGTCTTGTTGCTGCCGGTAGAGTTTTGTCAGTGCTCTTTCTTCACTCTTCGGCTTGGATGGAATCAGAGTAAGCTTTTGGCCAATCAAAAAATGAGAAGGCGTCAAGGCATCGAGGGAGTCTGTATCTTCTCCGCTTGTAAGAGGTCTGCTGTTCAAGGCGGCTTCAATTCCTATAAGTACAGTGGCTAGTTGTTCCTCTCCCAGCAATGCACGGCCAAGTGTTTTACGGAGACATCTTTTGACTGATCCAATAACCCTCTCCCACCAGCCTCCCCACCAAGCCGCTCTTGGGGCAATAAACTTCCATTTTATGCCGTTGTGTGCATAAAATTGCTGTACTTTGGCTGATGTAAGAGTTTGCCACAATAGGATCAGTTCTTTGTTAGCTGCGTGGAAGGTTGTGGCATTGTCAGTATAGATAGTATGTGGTAAACCTCTTCGGCTCACAAATCGTTGTAAAGCTAATAGAAAACTATCTGTGGAAAGGTCCGATACAAGCTCGATGTGAATAGCTCGTGTTGTTGAGCAAGTAAACAATGCTATGTAGACAGTGTCTGTTTGTCCGCGATTACGCACATTTAGTGGTCCTGCAAAATCTATCCCTGTGACAGTGAAGGGTGGAGTTGGAGTTATCCTGTCAGCAGGTAAAGGGGCTTCCTTTTCAGAGCAGGGGGTGGCATGAACTATCTTGCAAGGCAAACATTTGTGTATGACCTTTTTTATGGCCTGTCTTCCACGTAAAATCCAAAATTCGGAGCGCAGTTCAGTAAGTACAATTCTGACACCAAGGTGGTGCATTTTTATGTGTGTTTGATGTATCATCAAGCTGGTGAAATGATGAGTTCCATCCAGCAAAATTGGATGTTTCTGAGATTCTGACAAATTTGAAAACTGTAATCGGCCACCAATACGTATTAATTTATTTTCAAATAGAGGGTTGAATTTTGTAATCTTAGACTTTTTTGGAAGTGGTTTGGATGCTGCTAAAGCTTCATATTCTAACGGAAATGACTCTTTTTGAACCATTTGTATCCAGTAATTTCTTGCATCATCTATTTCTCCAGCATCAAGCTCACCAACTTTCTTGTCATTAGATCTACAGTTTGAGACAAAGCGCAGAATCCATGCAGTCACACGTAACAGTTTGAAGTAGGAGCTGTAGTTTTTTGCATCTATGACGGGGTGAGAAGTAGCAATATGAAACGTTTGGATTTCTTTCTTCTTCTTTACTTCCAAATTGTGTGAATAGTCTTGTTTAGAATCTGGCCAAGCTTCTGTGGGCTCAGTCAGCCAAGAAGGTCCATTCCACCAGATAGTGAGATCTTTCAGTGTAGATGGTGAAACACCTCTTGATAGTTTGTCTGCTGGATTGTCTTCTCCAGGGCAATGTTTCCACTGTGAGGGATCTGTGTAGGAAATTATTTCAGTTACCCTGTTACACACAAATGTTTTCCATCTATTGGGATTCCCTCTAATCCAACCAAGGGTGACTTCAGAGTCGCTCCACAATGTAGCAGTGGATGGTGACAATCCAGTTTCATTGCAAAAATATTTCAGCAGTCTAGTACCAATGAGAGCAGCTAAAAGTTCTAAACGAGGAAGACTAACTTTCTTTATAGGTGCAAGTCTGTTGCGGCTGCAAACTAAATGGACATTTGATTGATTGTTACGAGTAGTAAGTATGTACAAAACCGCACCATAAGCTCGCTCAGATGCATCACAGAACACATGAATACTAAAGGAGACAAGAGATGAAATTCCTATGAAACGGGGAATTTCTTTGGAGCAAATGTCATCTAGCTGCGCTATAACTGTATGCCATTGAGCTGCCAAGTTTGTCGGTAAGATTTCGTCCCACTGGATTCCAAGGATCCAAGTATCTTGAAAGAGTATCTTTCCAATTATTGTGAATGGTGTAAATAGTCCTAAGGGATCATACAAACTAGCAACACAGTGGAGTAACCATCTCTTAGTAAGGGGCTTATCAAGATATGTACAGAGTGAAGCTGTAAAAGCATTGTTCAAAGTATCAGTATTTGTGTTCCATTCAATGCCTAAAACAGTAGTTGTAGTCTTGAAGTGTTCATTGTTAGTTTCTAGCAAGTGTTGAAGTTTCAAAGAGTTAGTAGCCCATTTTTCCATTGGTAGTTTAATAAGTGACATTAAACCTTTGATTTCCTTTTGCAATACTGTTACTTGTGATTCAGTTTCTAGACTAGCCAAAAAATCATCCATGTACAAGTGTTTATCTATAAGTGTTGCAGAGGTAGGGAAATCATCTAAATGATTAGCGGCCAGTTCTCGTACAGTAGCACTCAGCAGAAAGGGGCTGCAAGACAGTCCAAATGGTAATCTTGTGAAACGGTATGTAGTTACTTCATCTGTAAATGTAGCTGCTTCTATTGGGTCTTCCTTTTGCTTGTACCAAAAGAATCTCGTAGCATCTCTGTCCTTAGGATGCAAAACCAACTGTAGGAAAGCTTGCTTACCATCACAGATGAAAGCAAATTCATGCAATCGAAATCGTAGAAGACAGCCAACACTTTCAGGTAGTAGATTGGGACCAACTTCTAAAGCGTCGTTTAACGATGGCATTCCTGGAGCATGTGATGAGGCATCAAAGACAATTCTCCACTTGACCTCATCTTGCTTGTTTTTCTTCACTGCATGATGTGGTAGATAGTATACAGTGTTTTCAGTTTCATTAGTAGTTGGGCAAACTTCAACATGACCTTGTTCAATATAGTTGGACATGCATTTTTCATATTGCGTCTTCAAAGTTTGATTTGATGTCAACCTTTTTTGGAGTGATTGGAACCTGTTCTCAGCAGTAGATTTGTTTGTAGGTAATGTCGAGGAAATAGGTTTCCAAGGTAAGGACACAACTCTTCGTTTATCCTCACTTTGGTAGGAATTGGTAAACTCTGTCATGATTTCATCATCTCGAGCAGTCTTGTTCTTAATTTGAGTATCAGTGATTCCGATGCAATCCAATTCCCAAAAGTGACGCACTTGATTGTCTAAATAGTTTGAAGAAGCTTGAATAGAAACATGGTGAACTGATGAATCTTGTGTGATGGTGGTGTGTGTTCGTGACCCATTAAGGACCCAGCCAAAAATAGAAGGTACTATGGCGAGTGATTCTGTAACCTTAATGGGGGGTTCTGTAGTGATAATTTGCCAATAGTAGTCACCACCAATAAGCAATTCAATAGGTAAGTTGGAGTCTCCTGGAGGATCAGCAAGTGTCAGTTTTCGGCTTCGAGCAAAGTGTACAATGTCTACAGGGGCAGCAGGGTGTGGAGTATATCTGTTGGAACTTTCGAAAGCTGTAATTGAAACAGAGTTTTTGCTCCACAGACTTGAAAGTGAAAGTCGAACACACCGTCGCATGTCCTGTGTAGAAGTGGGAGATTCAAATGTGTGCACATTTAGTTGCTCAGAGCTTACAACTGAGAGTTTGAGTCTGTCAATGAGGTTTGCGTCAACAAAGCTTGTTTGACTACCTCCATCTAAGATGCATCGTGTCAACTTCGTAAGACCTGTGGGCCCAGTAACATACACACATGCAGTTTGTAAATGTGTGAAACTAGTTTGAGGAATGTTAATGTGATTAACTTCACTATTAGGAATCACAGTGCTAGATTTAGTTGAACAAATAGAAACATGGTGTTTTTTCTTGCATTTTGTGCAACGAGCAGTGTCTTTACGAGGGCAATTTGACGATCTATGTCCTCGATTTGTACACAAAAAGCAGCGATTAGAGCCCTTCAGCTTTTGTATACGAGTGTCATAGTCAGTTATGGTTTCACATTGCTGAGCCCAGTGCCCAGAAGTTTCACAGAAGGCACAGAAGGGTGTGTAATTCTTCTTTTTTGATCCAGAAGTGAGTTTTGTATTGACATGGAAGGCAGAAGTTGGAGTAAATGGTACTATAGCTGCATCACCTTTAATTTTCAATGCTGCCAGGGCTCCTTCCACTTCTTCGGACAAAAAGGCCATCATTTTCGTAATGTTTCCCTCTGACAAGGACTGTCGTTTGGCATGAATGACCCACTTCTTAACTACATCTTCAGGGAAAGCTTTTAGAATTTTAGGAGCCAGGATTCGTCCATAACAGTCTATATTTTCGCCAAGAGCTTGCAAGGCTTGTAGGTGTCGATTACATTCAATAAATGTTTCATTCAGAGCTTGGGGAGTGTAATTGTGAATTGGGCGTAAGTTTTCTAGAGTATCTAAGTGAGTTTGGATAATCTTATCCTTATCTCCGTATTTAGTAGTTAGCAAAGTTTTAACTGTCTCATAAGTTTCAGCAATCACACTGATTCCATCTACAAGACGTTTTGCTTCACCATCTAAAAATCCTCTTAAAAAGACGTGTTTGTCGATAAGGGAAAGAGTGTTGTTACTGTCAATGCATGATTGAAAACGCTCCCAGAAGCTTGAAAATTCTTCTATGTCACCATAAAATGTGTTTATAACAATCGTAGGCAATTTTACTTTCATATTAGTATCTGATGTTTGAACAATATTGGGTAAGTTATTTAGTTGAACAGTAGAGGAATCGGTTATTACCTTATCGGATCCTTCTCGTATTTTCTTCTTGGCGAGGAAGATCGTTAACTTGGCGTTCTCTTCGTATTTTTCACAATCAACTATGTCTTGCTCGTATTCCGTATCAGTTAACGACGTATGTATTTCTTTGTCAACTGTGTTCAATTCTTCTGCTTTTTCTTCTAAACGTTGTAGTTCATATTCTATGTTCGTACATTGTGGTACTTCTTCAATCTTAGCAATCAAACGAGTCACAGCGGCGCGTAATGTTGTCCGTCTTCTTTTCAAGTTTACCAATGTGTCGTTAGTTGCCATGTTTGAGAAATGCGGTAGTTCGTATTAGAAAGGCAAAAAAAAAAAAAATCAGGCGTTCATTTTTCACATTAAGTTTCTTGGCTTCTTTAAATTGAGTTTCGGCACCAGATGTCGACTTTACGATAATAAATTAGACTGAAAAGTATAACACAATTACCAAGAACACATCGTTGTTTATTCGAATCCAAAAGTAGTGGTTACAACTCATGTTGCCAGCGCACGTAATAGAAAAAAGGTTGGAAGAGCACATCAAAGTATTGGCTACTATAAATACACGTCATAGTTATTAGAAGTCACCATTTACTCCCCATGACGGCCCGCGACAAGTCCTCATCAAACAATTATTCCCCAAACTTTTTTTAGTTTTCTACTTAACTACATTTTCAGGAAAGACTATTGCATTGGAAGTTGAACCAAGTGATACTATTGAACAAGTAGAAGCTAAAATTGCAGAGCAGCAGGCACTCGTTTTTGAACGAAACCAGCTGGAAGACGACCATACCTTGTCTGATTACAATATCCAGGAAAAATCAACTTTGGAAGTTGAGCTTCGTGGAATGCCCATTTCCGTTAAGACTTTGGCAGGTGAGTTAGTAGTTGGCCTCTCTTTATACCATTATACATGAAGTATAAACTAAAATTTAATTAAAAGTAGGGGTGTGAAACGAAACATGGCTTTGAATTAGCGATCAACGAATCAATACACACATTTAAAGGTAATAATATACCTTATACGGTAATTTCAATAGCTTTGAAATCTAAAGAGTTCTACGGCAGCTCGAAAAATCTATTATGACTTTAAAAAAAAAGGTACATACTAGGAACTTGTGTACCAAATTTGATGTCTATATCTATCATACTTTTTTTATAAACAAAAACCCCATTTGGGATTTTTGATCACATTGCAACAATTTCATGATCTCATGTAAGGCAATAAAATAACATTTCTATAAAACAATTTCTATGGGAATATATAACTTTTCTATTGCATTTTTATGTGCGTTGAAGCTTCTATATGGAACTCTCGCCCACTTGATACTTACTTATTAGGCGATTTTGATTAGAATAATATTAGTTGTATACTTTTACTTAACTTACTATCATTATACCTGTTTTCACTTTTTATGTTTTGAGACGCTTGTCCACATAAATGTATGAAAAAACTTTTTTTCTAAAGTATGGCTTTTATATTATTTTAAAACTATTGTTGCAGGAGAGACAATTTCTTTGACTGTTAGGCCAAGTGATACAATCAAATCGGTGAAATCTAAAATCCAAGGCCAGCATCAACTCTTTTTTGAAGGAAAGACGTTAGAAAGTGGCCGTACCTTGAAGGATTACGACATCCAGAAAAAAGCAATTCTTCAAATGATGCTACCTTATGAAATACCGATTTTCATCAAGACCTGGACTGGTAAGTTATTAACTTTTAAAATGTTATTGGATATGTATTTTGAATAAATAACTTCATAATTGGTTTTCTTGTGTTTGAACATCCCCCTCCCCCCTTTCAAACACACAATTAAACTAAATGAAAAAATTTCAAATACATATGATATTTATTACAATTTTAACAACATAATATTGAAATAATTTTTTTTTAATTTCAAAAATGGGAAACGTGTTTTAAGACATTTGAGTTATTTAATAAATATAATATTATAACATTCTGACTCTATTTTCTTTTATATATACTTGTAAATAAAACACAATTTTTGTTCAAAGTAAAAATTTCGTATTGGGGTGAAATTTGTGTATGATGTGTAATGATTCTGTAGCATGTTATATATTGTAGCAAAGATAGGAATAATTGCACGGTTTTAAATAACAATTGAATTTATTACATAGACAACATTATGAAAAACTGCCCATTAACTGGTGGAACTCAGCTTCCATAATAGAATAGAATATTGTTTTTTTAGAAATATCTAATATTTAATGGAATAGTAAAGGAAGTTGTAGAATCCTCTCGATTCCAGGCAAATAATAAGAAACATTTTTAAATTCTCTTCGAATACACAATATAATATCATAAAGCATTCCACTAATTGACAATTCTATTGTTGGAACTTTGATGTTTGCCTACCAAAAACTATTTATTTTATTGTGCTAAAATTGTTAAATTAATATTTTTCTTTTCTTGCACGCTTAATGGCAACGGCTAGATAAATTTTGTTGTGGAAATGGTTGCAATGGAATGCGCTGTATTTGTTTCAAAAAAAGAAGTCTTCGAAAATAAAATGTCTTTATTTTTTTAATTGCGTCAAGTTTTTCTATAAAGTTTTACTAGTCAGACTGTACTGGTAGTACAATTTAGTTTCAACTCGACATATCTATTGCAAAAATAATTGTTCTTTCCTCCTTTCTAAAGTGGGATTATTTTTTAGTTTCCGACCATGCCCCTCTGGTCCAGCTATTTAAGTTCAAACCTAAGCCATCCATTATCCCTGTTTGATGAATTTGATTAACCTAATTAAATCACCCCTTGGTTTTTGCAATGCATCCCGGGATACTGGTTCCAAAAAACTGCTTTTGCCAGAGAGTAACATACTGTAAAAAAATTTCCTTAACTTTTCGTATATATACCAGGAACTTTCCTGGCTTTTTCAAGTATCCATCGCTTCATGATAAGTTCCTGGGATTTTCAGATTTTCCCTTTCAAATCTGGAAACGATTGCTATGCTCTCGGCGCCTCGCTCAAAATCAGTTGTTTTGTAACGTTGTTGGTGTAAATAAGTTCATGAAAGGCCCGTCCGTGGCTGAGTGCATGGCTAAGGCATCCGCCTCAGGATTCAGCCTTCTCAAGAGTGCGGGGGTTCGAATCCCACCTACTGTCAGTCATCCTATAAATCGGATATCTGTACTGGGAAAGAGTAGAAAATCCAATTCGTGATGGATGGGCCCGAGTACACTGGGACAGATGTGCTCGTTAAATCTGTGGAGTCCAAAGTCCCGACGGCGTAGCGTACGATGTCGCTCGAAGTTCATTTGGGTGTCCACTTAGTTTCCAGAACGGTTCCAGGTATTTTCTAGAAAGGTTCCTGGTATTTTCCAGAAAGGTTCCAGTTATTTTCCAGAGAAGTTACTGGCTCGAAGTGGGATTGTTTTTGGGGAAGGTTACTGATATATTCCAGGAACATTACTGGTAAAAATTGGGCAGCTCAGCTGCTCATTATTTCCCAGTAACGCTAATGAATTTTTTTTACAGTGCATGCTATAAAAATTGAATTTTAATATGCTTCTTTTTTATAAATATTAACCTCATATATGCCATAAATTATCAATACATATCCAGCTATAAACTTATGCTAGAAAAACTGGTAAAAAGTTTTAATTAGTTAGAAATAAATATATATTTTTATTAGTCGAATTTACTCATGGTGCCATCTGGTGGCTTAATGGCATGCCATGGGCGAGGGCTTACGAACTGCCTTATAGGATACTGGTTCAAAAGTGGCTTCACCTTTTCCCCTAGGGGCAGATCCGCTACTTTTTATATCTATGGTTACCATAATCAACAATACCAGATAGACCCTTAATTTTTTTTTTGTAGCCCTATGCTGAACTTTTTCAAGCAACTCAATAACTTTTCCGAGGAAGGGAGATGACGTCAAATGCCGTTCTCAAAAAAACAAAGCTCATTACATATTAAATTTCAAAACTCTTATCATTTCAGGAAAGACTATGTCATTCAAAGTACCAAAAGTATCTACTAGTATTGAACTCTTGAAAGCTTATATTAAAGATCGGCAACAACTTGTATTTCAAGGGGAAAATTTGCAGAATGATCATACGTTGTCGGATTACAATATCCAGAATAATTCAACTCTTCACTTGTTTGATGGAGAAATGGTGATTTTCGTGAAAACTCTTCCAGGTAAGTCTAATATAGTCAACCATTCGAAATAAAAATTTCGGCAACAATGTTAACATTAAGTATTTCATTTGTCTCAGATTTTTGTCTATTTGAATAGACTTTAGCATTTTCAAATGATGATAGGCGTTTTCGAACACTTTTAACCTTTCTTGTATTACAATCACATTTCCTTTCACTATATTTTATATTTTAAAATATGGTTGTTTCAGATGACATAACTCTCCCGTTTTCATTTGCAGCAAGGCATTACCAAGACATCAATGTTTTCAGGCAACTTGAGTTTGCATATTCTATTTTATACAGACACATTAAGGTAGGCGAATACCCAAAATTCTAAAATTTTTACTATTACTTTAATCTTTTCCAAATTTTTCATAGTGATTTCAAATATAATGAACAATATTTTTTGGGCATTTTTTTTTTATTTAAATATAATTGATTTGTTTTAAACGGTGTTTTTAAACTAAAAAAAGGGGTTTACGCCAACACTTCTAGCATAAAAAGTTTTACATTAATTTACTTGAAAATTTTCACAGATGCTATTTCAATATATATCTGTGCCATGAACCTCTAACACCTGGTGTAAGTATAAAAGTTTTTTTTTTAAAAAAAAATGTCCAAGTGTAAGTTAATCGAAAAAAAATCCTTTTTTTGGTTAATTTATAACATTTTTCTTAATAACTTTTTTTCTTGTAATTTGTATGTAACTCTAGAGGGTCATTGCATGTATCAGTTCAAAACGAAGAATTTAACACATAATAAATGTTCATAGGATGAAAATTCAATGTGGTAGACTTGTTGGAGTATACCTCTTTTTTTAGTAGAAAAACACCGTTTAAAATATATAAATTATATTTAAATAAAAACAAAAGCCTAAATAGTATTATTTATCATATTTGAAATCACTATGCCAAATTTGGAAAAGATTAAAGCAATAGTAAAAATTTTAGAATTTTGGGAAATTTTGGGTATTCGCCTACCTTAAGCGAAATTGGGGGGGCAATCATTTGACATGATTCACGAAAAAAAAAACTTCAGTTCTGCTGAGAGAGAAAAATTTTACTCAACATTCGTTTCTGAGGTAATAAAATATTGTAGTATCCAAAACATATGTAATTCCAGAAGGGCCTTGAGTGAAAACCGATGAAGCTGTTGCCGCTCAGGACGTAAAGCATGATCGTTGAGGTAAAATGGACAACTTAAGGGGTCACAGGAGTCTTAAAAATGTGCAAAGAAGTTACTACATAGCATAGTTTGATCTCTCTTGTAATTTTTTAACTACTCAATAAATGAGTATAATTTTTTATATGTAATTCTACAAGATTTATATATTATAAAACAAGTTTTAAAATTTATGAAACTTTAGCCAAAACTAAAATAAATGATATTAAACATGAAGATACTTGAACACACTGTGATTAGGCTTGCGCGGCAAATTGTGAGATCAAAATTGAACACATGACCAAGAAAATGACTTTATATTGTACAAATATGTACAAACTAGGACTTATACCTAAATTCTCAGCTCAATTTTAATTAGAAATTATTTAAAAATAAATTTAAAATCAAAATTAAAAAAATTTTACTAATTTTTTTAGAAAAAAGTTCGTAAAATAATTTCTAATTAAAATTGAGCTGAGAATTTAGGTATAAGTGTTGAGGTAGCTTAAAGATAAAGACGAAACATGTCCACTTAAAAACGCTACTTTTTCATATCAACAAAAATGCAGAGACCCAACTAGAAGTCAAGTTACTAAAAGTTGTTGTGGAAACACAAAATGAAGAAAATTTCTATTTAAGTTTACATCTTGGAAAAGGTTTATTTTTAACTTCAACGTAAATCACAAAAATATCACAGATTAACACATAGTGCAGTCAAGCTGCACAGGACGACACAATCATTCAAAACATAATTAGGCCGGCGAAAAAGGCAAGAGAAAAAAACAACCAGTGATGCCAATATTTATATGTGCATCATGGGATGTTTGAGTTACAGTTAACATTCTTAAATTTGCATAATGAGACAACAACAATTCCTGAAAAATATTTCTTGACCAAATAAATATTAGTATTAGTTTAATCTTTGTTATTTAATATTAAAACAAGTTAAATAATCAATTAAAGAATTTATTAGGAAAATATTAGTCAAAACCAAATGAGTCTGTTTTGACATGAAGTGAACAGACTTTTCATGAGGGATGTAAACAAACATCACGTTTTTTGACTAGTCACTGCATTAGTGGCAAAACTTCAAAGGTGCAGGAATTAAGTAAGTAGAAACTTACCAAAATAGTTAATATTCCTAACATTGGCCCGCCTTTTGCCAATAATGAAGAATTTTAATAACCTAACAAAAATTCTAACAAAAACTAACACCGTGATATTAGTCAATAAAAATTCAAGAAAACTTGTTATCTCATTATTATTATTAGAACACTAAATACATCACACTTTTAAAGATTACTAGAACAAATTTTCCATTAAGGGAAAAGAACATACGAGCTCTGGAGTAGAAAAACACTTTTAAAGTTCAAAATCTAGAAACAAACTAATAAAAAATTCAATTTTGAAGTCCTTGCACAAACACAATGCAGTCCACACTCTGGCAAATTACAATTTCACCCTCTCCGAGACGGTGTTAAGGGCTGCTCGTGTAGGCAGATGTCAGCACAAGAGAACACAATGAAAATGTTCCAATATTCAATGAAAAAGTCCACTCCAGCTCGTTGAAGTAAATAACATAGAAAGAAGAAAAACACTCAATTAGTAAATGTTACAAATCAGCAAATATTTATATTACAAAAATCTTATCAGTTAAGCTTTTTAATCCAACTTTAGGTAATGGTTTAGTAAATAAATCAGCTAGATTTCTCTTAGTGTTTATATATTTAAGATTAAATAAATTTTCATTGACACGGTTCCTAATAAAATGATACTTAATGTCTATATGTTTGGTACGACTGTTCTCTATGGGGGACTTAGAAAAATCAATGGCTGCTTGGTTATCACAGTAAAGATTGCTTATAAAATTTACATTTAAGATTTTGCATTCAAACAATTCTTTAATAATGTTTAGAATCCAAGTAAGCTCTTTAACTGATTCAGTAAGTGACACATACTCAGCTTCGAGAGTTGACAAGCTTACACATTTTTGCTTGAATGTGCGCCAAATAATAGGCGAGCTATCTATAAATAAAATGGTACCACCCTTAGAGATACGGTTATCCCTATTTGATGCAAAATCAGCATCACTATAGCAGTTGATTTCATTTTTGGAAACTTGTGAAATATTTAATTTATAATCTTTCGTGAAATAAACATAACCTAAAAAATTAAGAAGAACGTTCCAATGTGCTAGTCCAGGATTCGATTGAAACTGCGACAATATATTTATAGCATAACTTATATCTGGGCGTGTTCTGCTGGCCAGAAAAGACAGACACCCCAATAAGTTTCTATATGGTAATTTAGACATTATGGAATCGTCTTCTTGTGAATTTGGACATTGTGATCTAGATAAAACAGTTCCAACAGCAATTGGCAAAGAAGAAATGGGGGGTTTATATTTTTCATAGGATTGATAAATTTTACTTATATAAGAATGTTGATGTATATACATATTATTTTCAATTTGTTCAAACTCAACACCCAAAAGTTTACGGGTTTCTCCCAGTACTTTAAGGTCAAAATGGGATTCGAGTTTTGAAATGACATTTTTAATAATTTCATTGCTTTTAGAAATAATAACAATATCATCAACGTAAAGAAGCAAAATCACATCATTTAAAATATAAACACAATTAGTCCATTGCAACTTATAAAAATTAAGTTCAATCAGCACATGATGGATTTCTAAGTACCACTCTCTACCAGATTGGTGCAGGCCATATATGGCACGATTTAATTTACACACATGATCTGGTTTAGTTGGATCAACAAAACCCTGAGGTTGTGACATGTAAAGCGTTTCATTTAGGTTTGCATAAAGATAAGCACATTTAATATCTAATTGAATATGTGACCACTTTAATTTACAAACAAAAATAGCAAAAAACATTCTTATAAGTGAAAAGTTTACTACTGGGCTAAACACATCATCATAATGTACGCCTTGGATCTGGAGATAACCTTGGGCTACAAGTCGGGCTTTATATCGGGCAATATTACCTTCACTATCATATTTTATGTTATATACCCATTTGTTACCAATGACCTTTGTATTGGCCGGTTTTGAAACCAGTTCCCAAACTTGGCGTTTTAGCATAACCTCAATCTCCTCGGTCATGGCTTGGTGCCAAAGATTCGACTCTGAAGATTTCATGGCTGATTTAAAAGTTGTAGGCACAAAATGGTCTAGTCATGTGCTGACTGAACTGACCTGCTGATCACTTAATTTACCAGAAAAACAATTTTTACCATTAAAATCAAACAATTCCCTATTATATGTAACATTATTAGTTTTACAAAATTCTTCAACATCTTTGTGAGACCTTAACCTGTCTTTATACCCATCGACTCTATAGTAGATATCAGTTCTACTCCCGTCTCGTCTAGGTACAGCTTCTCTTGACCATGAAAGATCTTGAACAGATCTAAAAGGTACATGGTTACTCGGTCCTGGGAGCAGGACTACTAGAACGTGACGGTTCTTCAATCTCAGAATCGGATGAGGTATCCGAATCGGATTCAACTTGATGAGGTACATTAAAATTACGGGGAGGGTCCAGGACGCTTTCACTGCTCGCTCCACTGTTTAAAGAAACACTTTTAAACGTGACTTCAATAGATTCGACGATTCGTCGTTCATCAGGAAGCCAAATTCTGTAGCCTCGCGTCTTTTGGGCGTACCCTACCATTATTCCGTTTTTAGCCCTCATATCAAGTTTTCGTCGATGTTGTTTTGGGATACCCAAGTACACAGGAGTTCCAAAAGGTCTAAGATGTTTTACAGATGGTTGATGCCCACCATAAAGTTCAAAAGGGGTAGTTGTTTGATTAACATGGCATACTCGGTTCCAAACGTATGTGAAGCAGGTCAAAGCTTCAACCCAAAATTGGTTACCTAAATCGCTGTCTTTTAACATAGCTTTAAGGTATCCGACTACGTTTAAATCGTATTTTTCGGCAAAAAACAGAATTTTTTTTATAATCTTAAAATAAAGCACCACTCTTTAAGATTCTAAAACTCTCTTTATTTTGTTTGTGCGGCAAATATTTTACAACTCCATTGGTACTCCATTAATACTCCATTATACGAAAACGGCATTCAAATCCCTTAGAAAAGACCACTAGTAGAAAATTGCGATCTACAAGAAAAATTAACAATATGAAACTTGAAGATAAATAATGTCTTATGTACCAAAAAGAAGGCTTTCCTGCTGTTTGAATGTAACCTCAAACTTTAAATTGATTTTCTGCAAAATGAAAATTTTGAACATTTTCTTCGTGACAAACCATATTTCTCAAAAAGTACTTAACTGAATGTTTTCAAATTTTGTGTGCATATTTGTTACACTATTATCTAGGGAATAGACTACAGGCTAGTAATTTCAAGCAATATTATAAAAATTATAACACTTACTATCATAAATGATAGAGAAAAAGTACATAAAAATCTTTAACTTAGCTTCGACAACTCATAACTTTTTATTGGTACAATAAATATCTAAGATTTTAGTCTATTCCCTAGGTATTAAACTAAGATTTATTAATTAATTATTATTTTTAAAAAATCTTAAATATTTTTTTAGTTATAAAGTCTATAGTAAAGGCAAAAAACAACACAATTTGCTTACAAAATCTTAAATTACACAGAATATATTTATTTAATATAAAAATTGTGACTTGTTATTATTACTAGTTGTGTTGGTGAACAAAAAAATACATAAAATATAAGTATTAAAATTTAATTAAAAAAATAAGTGTCAAACGTAGTCGGATACCTTAATAGCATCTGTGGCCGTATAATTAAAACGCTCCGAAACGCCGTTTTGTTCAGGGGTATACGTGTTAGTTCTTTCAACTTTAATACCCTGATCTTCAAGGTAGTCTTCAAATTCATTCGAACAAAATTCCATTCCATTATCCGTTCTAATAGCTATGACTTTACTGTTAAGGAACCTCTCTGCTCTCTTTTGGAAACTTAAGAAACATGAGAAAGCTTCTCGTTTCTCTTTAAGAGGATAGACGGTTACTTTTCTAGAATAATCATCAGTAATGGTTAAAAAATAGCGATAGCCGCCAATAGCTACATGAGGGATAGGTCCACAAATATCCATATGCAATAGCATTAGGGGTTTAGTGGAACGGATTTTGTTCAGAGATTTAAAAGATTTACGTTTCGTTTTGGCAAGTTTACATGGCTCACAGTTTAAGTCTTGATTTTTGACAGCGGGTAAACCCTTGACAGCATTATTTTTAAAAGTTTCTACTAGCGATTTAGTATTAATGTGGCAAAAATTACGATGCCAGACCTTTAAATCGTTTGCATTTGAGGTTGAATTAAGATCAGTCTGCCTCACATTCGTGGGAACCTTTTTAGTTACATTACTAGTTACACTTTGAGATACATTATTTGCTGATATATTTTTAAAATACTTAGGTTTTACATAGAATAAATTATTACGTTTAAAAGCATAGAACAACTCTCTTCCTTCCTTATTATATACATAAATTTTTCCCTTTTCACCCTTAAAAGAACCACCAGCATTATCTATGACAGGAGCAGAAATTAAATTTTGCTTTAAACGTGACGAGTATAAAACGTTTGTAAGATTTACAATTTCTGACTCACCCTTTTTTATTGAACTCCAGCTTTACAGTCCCTCTTCCTTCGACTGGACAAGTGACACCAGCAATCGCAACGTTCAGTGATGTTCCGTCGAGCTCCTGGTAGTTGTCTAGGAGAGTCTTGTTACAGCAGAAGTGGGAGCTTGCTGCAGTGTCGAAAATCCATGTCGAGGTGTCGGTCTGCTGTTCGCTGAACAGGGCTTGTACGACGAAGCTGGTTTCGGGGTGGAGTCTGTTCTTCTGTCTTGATGATGTGGCTGGTCTTCTTGTGGGCGTTGTAGATCTTCGTGTCGGCGTGGCTGGTCTTCGTTTCGGTGTAGTAGATCTTCTTGACGGGATGGGACGATTTCGGTTTCTTGAACTTCGGCCCTTAGGCGGATAGTAATCATCTTCTGACTCGAAGTTGACAGTTCGGTACTCTGAAGGATTGGCATACTTCTGGTCTCCAACAGCTTTGGATGGCTTTATGAAAGCAGGACCCCCAGTATGGTAGGCGGAAAAATCCTGATCTTTCTTACACTGCCTGAGCCGGGATTCCTCGGATAATAGTTCCTTCAGGATCTTGGGAAAGTTAAAGTCGTCATCCTTCCATCTGTAGATAGACTGGACTACGGCATTGAAGTCTGGAGGTAGAAATCTTATCAATTGAAAGGATTGATACCACTCTGGAATGGGCTTGGAAATTCTTTTTAGTTCCTCGGCTATTGTTTGAAGTCGGGCTGCATACAAGCCTATGTCTTCATCCGGATCAATTCTGCAAGTGAAGAAGTCATCCGTTAGGCCAATAGCACGTGCCCGGGATTCGGGTCTGAAGTGATTTTCCAAATTTTCCCACGCCTGAGCAGGGTCTTCGGTACCAGTTACAAGTGACCGATACTGTCGAGGCAAATGCAAATATATGGTACTGTAAGCCCGTTCCTTTCTAATTTTATAATCTTTGATTTCTTTAACGTTGTCACGTAGTTCACGTTGTTGTTCGGGTGTTGGCTTTTCGATTGATACTAAACTAGGGCATTTTTCGTTACCGTTTGTAATATGCCAACAGTTTTTCTCCATCAATAACACCTTCATGTCCTCCTTCCAAATGCCATAATTCGTACCAGTTAGAATTTCTACACTATTTTCCATGTTGGAAGATTTGAAGACAAACACCGAAATAAGATTCACTAAATTTTAAAATTTAAGGATGGCCCGCCGTCGATACACACCTTCGGTTCACAAAAATTCACGAAATAATAATTTTCAACGAAGCAAACAAATTTCCTCACCTTTCATATTCCTCTGACACAAACACATATAACTCGGTCTTCCAGTTATGGCCGTGCAGGCCCATAACCAAATGTTGAGGTAGCTTAAAGATAAAGACGAAACATGTCCACTTAAAAACGCTACTTTTTCATATCAACAAAAATGCAGAGACCCAACTAGAAGTCAAGTTACTAAAAGTTGTTGTGGAAACACAAAATGAAGAAAATTTCTATTTAAGTTTACATCTTGGAAAAGGTTTATTTTTAACTTCAACGTAAATCACAAAAATATCACAGATTAACACATAGTGCAGTCAAGCTGCACAGGACGACACAATCATTCAAAACATAATTAGGCCGGCGAAAAAGGCAAGAGAAAAAAACAACCAGTGATGCCAATATTTATATGTGCATCATGGGATGTTTGAGTTACAGTTAACATTCTTAAATTTGCATAATGAGACAACAACAATTCCTGAAAAATATTTCTTGACCAAATAAATATTAGTATTAGTTTAATCTTTGTTATTTAATATTAAAACAAGTTAAATAATCAATTAAAGAATTTATTAGGAAAATATTAGTCAAAACCAAATGAGTCTGTTTTGACATGAAGTGAACAGACTTTTCATGAGGGATGTAAACAAACATCACGTTTTTTGACTAGTCACTGCATTAGTGGCAAAACTTCAAAGGTGCAGGAATTAAGTAAGTAGAAACTTACCAAAATAGTTAATATTCCTAACAATAAGTCCTAGTTTGTACATATTTGTACAATATAAAGTCATTTTCTTGGTCATTTTTTCAATTTTGACCTCAAAATTTGCCGCGCAAGCCTAATCACAATGTGTTAAAATAGCTTTATGTTTAATATCATTTATTTTAGTTTTGGCTAAAGTTTCATAAATTTTAAAATTTGTTTTATAATGAATAAATCTTGTAGAATTACATATAAAAAAATTATACTTTGAGTAGTTAAAAAATTTCATGAAAGATCAAACAAAACTTTGTAGTACCTTCTTTGCACATTTTTAAGACTCCTGTGACCCCTTAAATGTTTTATTATTTGAACCAATTGCTGTTGCTTTATTTGAACACTTAAGAGGGACTCGGTTAAATAGAGCTTGCATTAGTTTTGAAATCACAACTTCCACTATTGCTTTATAATGTTAGCCCTTTTACCCCAGGTATGGGAATCAAAATAACAGCGAGAGAAGCAAATTTGAAACGAAAAGGTTATCTAGTTATTTAATTAGATATTTTTTAAGTTTTAAAATGTCAAAAATATTCAGAAGATGGCAGTACTATTTTAGAACTTTATCAATAAACTAGCAAATAAATGTCTGTTCCTCGCACGGACTGAAAAAAAAATTTATATCGATCCTAGTAGGTATATGTACTATTTAATCCGTCATACGACAATAACCTTATGCTTATTGTTCCCCGCTCGAGTATAGAATACCGTTACTTATATTACATTAAAATTCAAAATTATACATACGCTATCAAATGACGGACAAATACCCTAATTTCCCGCATAAAATCTTTTTAGCTCAATTGGCGCGTTTTTGCTAATTTAGCGAATTTAGCGAAAAAACGAAATTTTGCTACAGCTACAAACGCACTGAATCAGCTCTAGTGCAATGACCTTCGCACAAACAGCCAGTTTCGATTTTTTTTTCTCTCTTTTTGCTCATTTGGCTCTTTTTTTGTAATAACTTGACGAGTTTGGCAAAGTATTTGGCAAAAAATGAAGATATAAAACCCTAATATGCAGCTCTAGTGCGATGACCTTAAACAACCGTCATAGTTCAGTAATAGCTTAACTATGCATTTATTGCTTAAATACTAATACATATAGTCAATAGAACCATCAATAAAGAAATTATAAAATAAACAAATAATAAAATAACAGAATGGAGACTGACATTTATTACGTCACTTGAAATGTGTCATTTATTTTTTTAAAATTGTGTTTGAGTGAATTTAGTTTCCAAAGGTAATGGGCGCAGGATAAAATGAAAAAAATACAATTTTAATTACTTTTGAAAAGTTTATTTTATTTTTTTCAGCCGATGGCAACTGGAAAGAGAAAAAAGTTATCGAATTTGAGAGAAAGTGGTGTACTTTTTTCAGAAAATTCGAATTTTCCTTAAAAATTGAACAAATATGAAAAAACTAAGCCTCAGGTGCACACGTTGGTATTGAAAGGAATCGATGTTAAAAACTTTGAATTTCTGAGGGCAGTGTAAGTAGGTCTTTCTCGATCCACAGACACCCAGACTCTTTCTTTTATTATTATAGATTATTAAAGAACTTTCCATTTTGTTTAAAATTGATGTTATGATTATTCCCCAACCTGGTGAAAATGGTATAACATGGCAATGCAATTCTTTTGCAAAAGTTGTGATTTCAAAACTAATGCATTAGATCTATTTCACTGACAGTACCTCTTAATTACAAAGAAAATGGAATTCGCATTAAACAGTCCACTCTGAAGAGCTACAAGTACATAGAAAGCTAAGAAAACTCACTTGAAAATAATTAGATCTACCACAAACCTGTCAAAAATGCACTCTCTCTACGGGGGACATTCACGGCCAAATCCACCTGAGCTCCAATTCCAAATCGCTGTGGAAAACAAGTGGTTAGACAGGTTAGAGCAGTAGGATAACAAACCCCGTGACATCACATGAATGTTCCGCACTGGACATTGTTGGTCAGACATTTTTGGCTGCACTGGTAACAGTTATTTCGACAATGTCCGTATCCATAGCTGGGTTTGGTTTGGTTTGAATTATTGTCGCACTCAGGGCCGGATTTAAAGATTTGCCGCCTGTAGGCTACTATTTTTTTTTTCGCTGCCCTAGTCACAATTTTCTCCCGCTTCGAGGAAAGGTAGCCGCAAAATATGGTGATATGCGATGTTTTAAATAGATACACATATTATAATCATTTATGTACCTTTAAACAATATATCGAAAGCGAAATAGGCGAATTGTTTTAAAAACTGTTCTACTATTTTTCTTTCAACTTCGAAATCCATTAAGAGGGTGTGCACTTCCCCTCGCAGAGAGCATGCTTGCTACGAAATATTGGTACTATATGTACTTTTAATGTTTACACATTAAGGGGTCTAAGGAGTCTTAAAAATGTGCAAAGAAGGAACTACAAAGCATAGTTTGATCTTTCATGTAATTTTTTAACTACTCAATATGCAAGTATAATTTTTTTATATGTAATTCTACAAGATTTTTTTAATATGAAACAAATTTTAAAATTTATGATACTTTAGCCAAAACTAAAATAAATGATATTAAACATAAAGCTATTTGAACACATAGTGATTAGGCTTGCGCGGCAAATTGTGAGGTCAAAATTGAAGACATGACCAAGAAAATGACTTTATATTGTACAAATATGTACAAACTAGAACTTATACCTAAATTCTCAGCTCAGTTTTAATTAGAAATAATTTTAAAAAAATTTTTGAATCAAAATTCAAAAAATTTTATAATTTCTTTTAGAAAAAAGTTCTTAAAATAAATTCTAATTAAAATTGAGCTGAGAATTTAGGTATAAGTCTTTGTTTGTACATATTTGTACATTATAAAGTCATTTTCTTGGTCATGTCTTCAATTTTGACCTCACAATTTGCCGCGCAAGCCTAATCACAATGTGTTCAAATAGCTTTATGTTTAGTATCACTTATTTTAGTTTTGGTTAAAGTTTCATAAATTTTAAAATTTGTTTCATATTAAATAAATCTTGTAGAACTACATATAAAAAAATTATACTTGTATATTGAGTAGTTAAAAAATTACATGAAAGATCAAACTATGCTTTGTAGTTCCTTCGTTGCACATTTTTAAGACTCCTTAGACCCCTTAATGTAAATAATTTGTTTTCTTTCTTAAAAAATATTCGTATCTTTATAATATTTTTTATGCCGAATGCCGTTTTAATTGGTCGTAAAATTTGCCGCCCCAAAAAATTCGCCGCCCTAGGCTACAGCCTACCTATTTAGAAATCCGGCCCTGGTCGCACTAGAGCTACACGAGGGCTATTGGCGACGGGCGTCGTATTTTAGAACCACAGTCAGGTGACGAGCCACACCTGAATAGGCACCCAACGCCACCGTTAAAATCCATAGCTGGGACTTTTTTCGTGCAAAACCGAATGCGCTCCTCAGCCCTAAGGCGTGTTTACCTGAGCCATCGAATTCATGGATTGAAAAGCAAACTCAGCAATTTTTAACTTTTGAGGATTTTCTCCCAGACAGAACCGGAGTTGCAGGGTTCATTGGCAGGGTTGGCATGGTATTTACCATATATGGTTTTTACCGGTATTTACCATGTTTTTTACCGCCTTGGTAAAAACATGTTTTTCCCATGGTTTTTACCACTTTTGGTAAAAAGCATGTTTTTTAAACTCTTGGTAAAAAAACATGTTTTTTCCTCTGAAATAACATTATATTTATTACCAAATAAAAAAACAACAGATAAATCAATAATTTATGATCTTGTTGATGAATGATGAATTTTAGTTTTCTTTTAATTATGGCATGGATGTGTTTGAACAACAAATATTCTATACCAAATTACTATATATTATTCTCTTTTTTTTGAAAAATATTCATACCACAAGAGGAAGGAAAAAAAATAAACATAAAGAACAACACCTTACTATTTTTTACATTCTGCATGTGTTCTTCTCTAATTATTTGAATGACTTAGTTTTAATTCCAGAACATAGATACATCCAACTGATTAATAGTTACAGAATGCTGAATTCTAAAATGTGTAATTTCCCCCAAAGACTTGGCCAAAAAGTGTAATCTTTTCTATACAATATAGAATGTCATTTTTATTTACTAGGAAACATGTAAAATTTTACACACATGTGTGTCTACATAAAGCGTAAATTATATACAGATTGTGAAAAATTTGTTTTTAAGCATACAAAGTAAATCGGTTTTTCCCGGTAAAAACCTGGTTTTTACCGGTAAATACCAAGTTTTTACCATGTCTTGGTAAAAACTAGTTTTTACCGGTAAAAACCCAACCCTGTTCATTGGGGGGTTTCGCAAACCATCCAATGAAGTAGGGTTTGATGTTTCATACCATGGATTCGGCCACAGACTATTATTTGGGTTATAAAGCCTGCTCGACCACTTTTTTTCTCTAATAGGGATTTTGGCATTCCATTGATTCGATGGCTCATGTAAACGCTCCCAGAGAGAAACAAACCAATAGATGGTTCTATTTTTACACTTCATTCACCTTTCAGGAAAGATTGTTCCTTTGGAAGTTGAAGCAAGTGACACGATTAAAAAAGTGAAGGCCAAAATGTACGAGAAAGAGGGTATTCCCGTTGATCGGCGCGGCGGCGACTCATTTTTGCCGGAAAACAGCTGCAAGATGACCGCACCTTATCGAGTTACAGAACAAAAGATTACTTGCACTTGATCTTAAGTCTTCGTTAAGGAAACAGCATTTTAATAACTTTTATTTGAGTAAATTTACCAGTATGTTTTGAATTTTGTTAATAAATCATTGCCCGATTATTTTGTTTCGCAATTCAATTAAGTATTGTGTTAAGTCTCTTTGGAATGACTCAACACAACACTTAATTGAATTTCAAAACAAAATAATCGGGTAATGATTTATCAAAAAAATTGCCCAGCTCAAAATGTCATAGAATTCGATCTTGATTTTTTCCCCAAGTATTAGAGACAAATTTATCAGACCGGTATTTTTCAGGAAATGAGAGAAAGTTAGGCTTAATCTTTCGAAACCATTTTCAAAAATACCATAATTTCCTTAATTTTTGGAAAAATTGCAAAAATACGTGTCTAATAAATTTGTCTCTAGTACCTGGAAGAAATCCATATCGAATTCTCTGTGACATAGAGATTTTGATCTGGACTATTTGATGTAAATGATTCAGTTACTATTTGGCCTTTGTATAGGATGTGCCTAATTGTGTTTAAATAAAATATTTTTATTTAAAGATTAGATTTCAATAGATGTTTAAAATACTTTTTTTTATCGAATCCTTATTGAATCTTCTTTTCGAAAGTGTGATTATCTTGTTTCCCCTCCCCCATCTTTTATCTTTATAATCATTTTTCCCCAGTACAAAATTCTTAAAAATGCACCATGGTTTAATTATTACCTAATTTTGTATTTTTAAATATTATTTTACTTTTATTCAAAACTCTAATAAAATCCAGGTTTTGTATTAAAATCGTTAAAATATTTATTTTTACCAGATTTTTTAAGTAAATTTTTGAAAAATGAATAAAAAATTTAAATTCAATAAAATACACTTAATTCATGTTAAGTAACTTTACACGTATAGAATTTTCGTTTTTTTTACAAGAACTTTGCATTACTTTCATTTTTAAATTATTCCAATTTTTTATTAAATAATTTACTTAAAATAATAAAAAATGAATTTGAGCAATTCAATTTTTAATTCGCATCATTATTGAAAATTAGTCAATATGAACGAATTGAAACATGAACTAATTTCTTTACTTCATAAATATATAAAATGAGTTATTCAATACTATGAAAGAAAACATAATCCCCCCCCCCTTTATGACTGGACGACTTTGTGAATACCATCATTAGCATCTTCATCACAACAACGTTAACATTAAGTGTTTCATTTGTCTCAGATTTTGTATATTTGAAGAGACTTTAGCATATTCACATGATGATTGTTCTTGCCAAATATCGTCATTAGGGTTAAGCAAGAAACATGAATACAGTGTTATTTATTTAGCCTTCACTCCTTGCCAACCTAAGTTGGGGAAATAGAAATATGTTATGGAGAAGATCCTTCCGCGGATGTAAAGAGTTCCATAAATTAATTGTGAATCCATCCAGAAAACATGTTTAAAACATTAATTTCATTTAAGGTCTAACAGATTTGAATATTATTTGAGAAAATTTCGCAAATTTGTCAGAAGAAAAGTGTATTTGGGTTTAATTGTATTCAGATAATTTTGTTAGGTTAGGTTTGAATTATCGTCGCACTAGAGCTACACGAGGTCTATTGGCGACGGGCGTCGTATTTTAGATCAACAGTCTAGTGATATGATCATTTTGTATGTAAATATTATCTTACAAGAGTTTCCAATTAACGGACCAATCAGGCTTTCCCCCCTGCTTTTTTACTATTTGTTTTTACCCAAGTTAGGTTGGCACGGAGTGTAGAAAACATAAGGTAGGTCAATACATGTAAAAAAATCTTTTTTTTTCTTTCATCAATAATTGAAAAAAACATCTCAAAATTATGCCTGTAAATTTTAGAGTGCAATTCATATTATTTTATAATGTGTCTTATTAACTATAATTATGATTATTTCGTCCCATATACGGGTGTTTTTTTAAACCCCTTGTGACGAACAAAAAAATTTCTGTAATGTTTTGTGTTAATTAAATGATTGTTTAAAAGTGTTTGTTTATTAATCGATAAAAAAAACTCATGAAGTGCTACACATTAACTCAGAGCTTTAGCTTTTTTTAAAAAAACCTGCAACTGAGTGCTCGACTCCCAATACCCGCTTTTCAAATTTCTGACATAGATGTTTTGTTGTTGTTTCTAACCCCAGGAGGGGCTGGGGAGCCCAGTCGGTTAAGCACTCGCTTAGCATGCGGAAGGTCCCAGGTTCGGTTCCGGGCATCGCCAAAATAGCTGCCGACCTATAAACGGTCCGTGCAGCCAAAAATGTCCGACGAATAATACCCCGTGTAAGAGAGTGCACGGTAAATATCCTTCAAAGTCCTAACTCTGCGTACGATGTCACCCTTAACGGTTGCGTTGGGTGCCTATTCAGGTGTGGCTCGTCATCTGACTGTGGTTCTAAAATACGACGCCCGTCGCCAATAGCCCTCGTGTAGCTCTAGTGCGACGATAATTCAAACCAAATCTAATCCCAGGTGTAGCAGAGCTACACCACCTGCACCTCCATGGAAAGCCAAAAATGTCCGAGAAGTCCATGAACAAAAGCGGGTCGCCCAGGATGTGAGAAGTCGAGAACTGCGACCAATTATGATATGTTCATGTTGAGGGGATGCCTGGTCGTGGCTGTACCTATGGCACTCCGGGAATTTTTCTCTCCCTGTTGGAATACAAGCGAGATTTGGTGTGGCCAGGGCCCACTGAACTGAACTGAACTGAAACTTTGGAAGATGGATCCCATGATAAGCTGGTGAAGCATATTTTTGGGTCACTTGGCGACAGCTTTAGGGAGAATATGTGCCACATTTGGCATGATTTCGCCGATCACAATGGACACTTGACTTGACAGTTTGCATTGGATGTCGCCAATCGCTCGCCAAGAATAGTACTCCAAGGAATTTAAGTTTTAAAGATTATACCATCAATTCTATTTTTTTAAAAGTACATGTTTCCGAAACTTCATTATGTAAAGAACCTTCTAAAGCAGTAACCAATTAATTTTCTGTTTGAAAAATTATTGAAAAAGTTGGTTCAAAATGCCTATTTTAACAGGTAAAGTATAGGATTGGTGGCAAAAGTTGGGTTGCTCTTACAGGGTTGCCGGGCTTCACCGACCCGTTTGACGAGTGTTTCGATACTCCTTCCAGAGTTTCAGTTCAGTGCCAGGGCCCGATCACCGAATTGGCCGGGGAAGCCTGGACTTCCTCCTCAAAATTTGAAGGGGCCCCCCAGTGGCGGATCCAGGGGGGGGATTTAAATTGGAACACAGAATACTCGCTCTTAAAAAGAACATATGGGTCATAATTGTAATTATGTAGGCTCGAGCCCTGACTTGCAACCTGTATGTGTTCGGAACCACTCGTTTACGACTGACCACAATTTTAGGGTTCCGAATGCGTCCGAACTAGTTTCTCGATCTTCGGCACTCGGAATAGCGACTACAAAAATTCCGTCTGTTTGGGAAAGCATCTCTGGGCCTTGTGATTGAAGTTGGCCGTGGTTTGAAGCCATTCAGCCAACTACTGGGGCTACTGGCGTTGTATCAACAAGCTCGCAGTAGCAGCACCTTGATTTGTTTTTCGTGAGGAGGGGGTTAAACTATGCAATGCTTAGGGACCCGTAAGGAGCTAAAGGGCCCAATTTATATTTTCAATTTATTTTTTAAAAAATCGAAAAAAAACCTTAAATAATTAGCACCCTAGTCATGTGAGGCCAAGTTATGTGTGTGTGTGGTGTGGTGGTGGTGGGGGGGTGATAGTAATGAAATTGAAAAAATCCGATACATTTTTTTTAAGTTGAGAATTTCATTGTTCGATATGAGGAGATTTATGAAGATAACAACCTGATTGGAGGTAAGAAATTAACAAAAATTCATTTTCAATAAATATGTCTATTCCTATTTTAATTGTACTTTCATAAAAGCATTAGTGTCGTTTAACCCTCTAATGCATGAATATTTATTTTCATCCCAAAAAAATTTATATGTATCTTTAATATTCACACATTATGGGAAAAATACTAAAAAAATTTAACTCCTTTAGAATTTAAATAATTTCAATTTTTAAAAATTTTTCAATATGACAAAAACCAACTGCAAAATTCCAATTTTGATAATAATGACTAGAAAACTACTAAAAATATTTCAAAATAACCCTTTTTAACCATGATTAATTTTTCAAAACAATTTATTAGTATTTAGTGCTAATATTATTATTCTTTGAATACTGCCAAAAACGTAATTTCACAAAAGTTAATAACCTCACTCTTTAATCTTGAATACACTTTTACTACTGTCATCTATGAGGATTATTAGTAACTAAAACTTTAAAATGAAATTATATAGATGAAAAAACACAGATTTGTCCAGGAGGAGCTCTAATTTAATAGAGAATAAAGTGGATTATGTTACTTGTTACCAAACGGTGACAGTATGCATTAGAGGGTTAAACTCCTGCACAACCACGGCAGTAGGGGAAAAATGGGGGGGGAGCTGAATCCCAGGATCAGGATCATCCTGATCCCTAATTTTGGCTCCCCTCTGATCCCCAATTTTGGCTCCCCTCTGATCCCTAATTTTGGCTCCCCTCTGATCCCCAATTTTGACTCCCCTCTGATCTCGTACTGTTGTACGAGGGTATTTTTAGAGATCCACCGCCACCTCCGCAATTCTCGTACTGTTGTACGAGGGTATTTTTAGAGAAAGTTTATATTTTCGTGAGTGGCATCAAATTTTCCGTACTGTTATACAAGGGTATTTTTAGAGAAAGTGACGTCACTGATCTACCACCACCACCTATGACGCATAGTCGTATGACGCGGGTGACGTAGATTATAGGTTTATGCTATATGTAAAGAACAGTTATTAGTAGTTGTTGATTGGGAATATTTTTTTATTATAATAGTAAGGGTGTGACACAGGCTATTATAGTCTTTAAATATTACTTTTCCTCAAGTATAAATAAGTTGTAACGAGGATATGTTCTAAATATTCGATATGGTGGAGTTGAGTTGTTTGGATTGTCCTAGCGAGGATATGATATAGGGAAAAATCGTGGCGCCATCTAGTGTTGAGATTATGAATGATTTTAATATATATTTCTGAGAGAAAATAATAGTTTTATGCGTCGAAATAAATATGGTTTTAAAGCTAATAAAATAAGTGGGGTTTTGAACCCTCGATCTCTGACAAAAGATATTCACGGTCGAGAAATCTACGCTTTTGACATCTCGGCCATGAATATCTATCACTATGGAGAGAATATAAGGTAGTATACATGTAAGAAATAATCAGTTGGAGATATGTCGTCACCAAGAGAAGAAGCGTGGGCCACTTGTTTATATATAGGCATATTCCTAGTTTTCGGTCTAATTTATATTTTTACAGAGAGTGAGCGAGTAGCTTTAGATTTTGTACTTCGCATTAATGAAACTGCTAATCTAACTTTATCACTATGATGAGAGTTACAATACGAATAGGTAAAATTACATGTTGTAATGAATCAAACGTATCAAAACCCAGCAAGCGTAGCAAGTTTTGGTGGTGTAAGTGCATTATACCGTGCTGCGGACGGCAAAGTTCCAAAGAAGGTGATACAGAAATGGCTGGAAGGCGTGGATGCTTACACCCTACACAAACCAGTTCGACACAAATTTCAAACGAATCGGGTGATAGTGTATGCGATGGATCAGCAGTGGCAAACGGATTTAGTGGATATGCAGAATATCGCGAAATTTAATGATGGTTATCGTTACATATTGACTTGTATTGATGTTTTATCTAAATATGCATGGGCAATACCTCTCAAGAAGAAGACGGGTGGAGACATTGTGAAAGCGTTCCGGAGTATTATAAAGAATCGACAACCCAAGTTCTTACAGTCGGATAAGGGTACAGAATTTAAGAATGTCACTTTCCAGAAATTTCTAAAGGATAAGAAAATTAAATTTTTCACAACTAATAACGCGACGAAGGCTTCCATTGTTGAAAGATTCCACAGGACATTACGCACCAAAATGTGGAAATACTTTACTAGTAAAAATACATATCGATATATTGATGTATTAGAAGATTTGATTAAAAGTTATAATCACACTTACCATCGCAGTATTAAACGTGCACCCTTCGAAGTCACTTTAGAAAACGAACAAGACGTATGGTTTGCATTATATGGTGATGACAAGAGACCACCTCCGAAATGTGTTTTTAGTATAGGAGATACAGTGCGTATATCTAGGAAAAAGTTAACTTTTGAAAAAGGTTATGAAACAAATTGGACGGAAGAATTGTTTACAGTAACAGAGTGTGTGAAACGTCAACCGGCAGTTTATAGGATTAAAGATCTATTAGGTGAACCCATAGAAGGAACATTCTATCAGCATGAACTTCAAAAGGTTAGCATGAAAGATACATATCGTATAGAGAAAGTGTTAAAAAAGCGTATGAGAAAAAAGAAAATAGAGTATTTTGTAAAGTATCGCGGTTATCCGGACAAGTTTAATCAGTGGATCCCCGCCTCAAACATGAGTGCTGTATAAATATCAATGCTATAGATGAAAAGACTCATTCGACATCATGAGTTTCTACATTACATTAGTGTCGGACAGTTCTATGGCCTATTTCCCCTAGAATAAAATTTCACATTTTATTACTCGTCTACCTATCCCCATTGAATTGAAAGGAGAATGGGAAGTTGGAATGGTAGAATTTGTTTACCCACACACATGGTATAACATTAATGACCAGAATAACTTGTTTGGGTTTGAAGTAGACGGAGATATTACAGCAGGAAGACGTATTCCACCAGGATGTTATGAAACTGTTCCAGATATTTTAAAGGCTATGTATGTGGAAGAACATAAGGATAGAATTATTATGAATTTCAACAAAGTAACTAAACGTGTTAAAATCAATGTGAAAAATATGGCTAAAGTGGTTCTTCACGATGGTCTTGCTCAAATACTTGGTTTCGAACCTATGGAAATTACTTCACCAGATCCAAATATTGAAAACACAGTTATAAGCCCAATGGTAGCAGATCCCACAGCACATTATCATGTCCTTATGGTTTATACAGATATTGTGGAACCGCAACTGGTAGGTGACGTTTTAGCACCCTTACTTAGAGTAGTGAGAGTGAAAGGTCAAGATGGTGAGACAGTGAGTGAACAATACAACAGACCTCATTATTTACCTGTGAATCGTAAAATGATAGAGACTTTAGAAATCGTTATAAGGACGCACATGGGTTGTTTAACGCCATTCGAACGTGGACGCTCGTACGTGAAGTTACACTTTCGTCAAAGATCGCTTTCATAATGTATGTCCCATATAAATGCTGCCAGCAGTCTCTCGAGGACTATTATACTCATCAGAGAGGAAATGGATTAAGTTATTATCAAGGAAGTCCCTATCAGAGAGGATATGGATTAGGTGGGTTATTTAGATCCTTTTTCCGATCTGCTGCACCCTTGCTCAAATCAGGAGTTAAAGCAATCGGAAAACAGCTGTTTCAAAGTGGTGTAGACTTGATGAATGATATTTCTCAAGGTCAGGATTTGAAAGGGGCCGCCAAACGACGTTTTAAGGAAGCTGGTAAAGTGTTGACAGGATAAAGCCGCCTCTAAAGTGAAGAATATGATTGGTAATGGAAAACGTAATAAAAAGCGTAAACGCGGTAAGAAGACAGTCAGTTCACGTTTAGTCAAGAAGAAGTGCACAACTCCAGATATTTTCTCCTAATGGCTTCACTCATCTATAAAGATTCACCCCCGTGTGTGAAATCGGAACTGGACCTGTTTACCGTTCCACCCACTCAGACTGTTATCGAAAAGGGTCAATTTATTGAATTTTTCCCTCTTTCAACTGTTAAAGATGGAGGACCAATTGAATTTTCAATTTCTGGAAGCGGAGAGGAATATGTGGACCTCGCAGCATCTTATCTTCATGTCAAGGTTAAAGTTCTCAAAGCAGATGGAACTGCATTAGCAGCTACCGATTCCGTTGCCCCTGTCAACCTATTTCTACATTCCTTATTCAGTCAAGTGGATATCAGCTTAAACGAAAGGAATATTTCATCGGCCACCAACACCTATCCCTACAGGGCCTACATTGAAACTTTACTTAATTATGGAGAAGATGCAAAGAAAAGTCTACTTACCTGTGAGGGATTCTTCAAAGACACTCAACCTGAAAAGATTGATTCTAAAGCCGCTGATGCTGATGTGGGTGTAGCTAAACTTGCTAACCTCATTAAAGATAGTAAAACTGTAGATTTAATTGGTCAACTTCATTGTGATATGTTTCAGCAGAATCGATTATTAATTAACTTGGTAGATATAAAAATTAAAATGATACGTAGTAAACCAGAATTCTGTCTCGTCTCACCTATGACTAATGCGACTGGTTTTAAAGTAGTCTTGGAACATGCCTCCATGTTTATTCGAAAAGTGAAGGTCAATCCGGCCGTATCTATTGCACATGCTAAAGCTTTAGAGAAAACATCTTGTAAGTACCCCATTGACCGCGTCATCTGTAAAACTTATAGTATTTCTAAAGGAAGTTATTCCTTTTTGCAAGATAACGTATTCCTAGGGCTCATGCCCAAAAGGGTTATAATAACATGTATCGAGAATGTTGCTATGAATGGAGATTATTCAAAGAATCCTTTTCTATTTGCACATCACAAAGCAAACACTGTGGGGATTTACGTAGATGGACAACCGGTTCCGGCTAAACCATTAGAATTGGATTTCACTTCTAATGATTACACACGAGCTTACTATAGCTTATTCTCGGGGTTCAATAACGATAAAGGAATTTATTTATCACATGAAGAATATGCAGAAGGACATGTATTATATTCATTTGATTTAACTCCTGACATGTGTAATGGGGATCATTTCAATTTACAACATCAAGGAAATTTACGTGTGGAAATCAAGTTCTCGGCAGCAATTCAACAAACCTTATCTGTGTTAATTTATGCAGAGTTTCAGAACGTAATAGAAATATCAAAGTCTCGTCACGTTATATGCGACTTTCCCAACTAATGGATTCCCAACAAATTACAGCCATTCTCTCCAATCATGTGAAAACAAAGCAAGCCTTTCTAGGCGTTTTCCCAAGTGATCAATTACCAAGATATATCCCCCACTATCCCGCCTGTTTTGTCGCCAACACTGACAAATCTTCGGAAAAAGGGAGTCATTGGGTGGCATTCTACATAAATTCTCCCTCCTCAATATGCTTCTTCGATTCTTATGGAAACTCTCCCATGTACTTTGAAGGTGGAATATCCAGTTATGTAGTATATTATCAGAATCTAGAATTTAATACTATGAGATTACAAACAAATATTACTTCTGTTTGTGGCCAATATTGTATCTATTATCTATATGGTAAATGTAATAATTATTCCTTGAATGATATTTTATTACCTTTTGTACCTAATCAACTCTGTAATGATAGAAAAGTGCACCATTTTGTAACCAAGCGCTTTAAAATTGTAACACCATTTTATCAATAAAAATATTTAAAGACTTAACATTTTTGTATTGTGTTTCATTTCAACATGGAATTTCCAAAGCTTCAGACGCCTTTTACTCTAGTAGCCGCCGGGCCGACCGGAAGCGGTAAGACGTATTTCATACGAGAACTACTCAACTATAAAGAAAACATGTTTTCTGTAGTACCCGATAAAATCGTATGGTTTTACGGCATTCATCAACCCTTATACGATGAAATGGAAGACGTCACGTTCGTAGAAGGTTTACCTACAGACTTTAAAGACTATTTAGGAAAGAGTACGCTTTTTATCATTGATGATCTCATGCATTCTTCTAACGATAAGCGACTCAGTGATCTTTTCACGAAAGGAAGTCATCATTGGAACTTGAGTGTTATTTTTGTTACTCAAAATTTTTTCTATAAGGGAAAAGAAATGCGTGATATTACATTGAATGCTCATTATCTCCTTCTCAATAAAAACCGTCGAGATATGAGTCAAGTAGGTCATCTGGGAAGACAGATATTTCCAAGACACGTGAAACTTTTCCAAGAAGTATTTGAAGACGCAACGAAAAACCCCTATTCATATCTATTTATCGATCTGCACCCCAGCACCCCTGAAGATTTAAGATTACGTACTAATATTTTACCTAATCAAACTCAATGTGTTTATCAATTCAAGTAATATAAAAGTATAAGCTATGTAAAATATATCATCAGTTCACAAGATGACATCCCCGAAGAAGCAGCTAGATCAGTTGCGATTATTACAAATCTGTCCAAAAAAGTTACGTAAACAATTTATAGAAAAAGTGAATAAGCAGTATATAAAAACGATATGTGAATGTTGTCTCAACACATTAAAGGGAAATGTTCCACTGACGCCACAACAGAAGAAAAAACTCTCCAAACATAAATCAACTTTGAGAAAGTTAAGTAATCGACGAATTGCTCTTTCAAAGAAGCGTAAAATTATAAACCAAAAAGGTGGTTTTCTCAACATTCTTATTCCGAGTGTACTAAGTGTCCTTACTTCCCTCATTCATGGCTCAAGTTAAAAAGTTTACCCTCATTCCCGAAGAACTGGTGATAAAGCATACCGTTTCTAATAAACGGTTAAGCGAATTGGACAAATTGATGATTCAAATATTAAACAGTAACTTGCCCGATCACGAAAAATTGTTACGATATCATGAAGTACTTCAAAAAAGTTTAAACTTACAAGAATTCAACACTCATGGGGGCAGAGAAGCATTACCTGAAATGAAGAATCCACTACCTGAAATGAAGAATCCACTACCTGAAATGAAGAATCCACTACCTGAAATGAAGAATCCTTTACCTGAAAAGAAAGATCCACCTACACAAGAAGCTGAAAAGAAGTCGCTAAAAGTCAATTACCAAGACCTTATTCTTCCATCTATACCCAAGAATATGCGTGGAAAAGCCGAAAATGTGCTAGGTCTTATCAGGAACCAACCGGATATTTTATCGTGGAACTCGAAAGGTCAACTCATAGTAAATAAAGAAGAAATACCTAACTCTAACATAATTGATTTCTTCACTCACATGTATAAACCAAAGACTAAAATATCTAATAGTATTATCTATGATAAAATTTTGAAAGACCTAAATATTCCTATGCAGTTTATTAGAAATACTAAAACAACTGAAAAGAAGAAAGTTGTAAATCAAAGTGTATCTGGAAAACGAATTGTAAAACCTACTTTAAAGTGGGAACCATATTAAATAAAAATCATTATTTTATACTATATGATTGTTAGCATTATTTCAAAAATCACACAAACACAAATAATTCCAATAATACATGTATTTTATTCAGGGGAATAATTTATCTTTTACATCCTCATAAATAAGAGTATCGAAAAATGCAGCATTAAAGTGTTGTATAAGATTTTTTGCACGCAGGCTTTCAACTATTCGTTTTACATTTAGTATCAGGAGAGCATCTTCTCCCACACGAGAACGTACGTCTTCAGAACTCATGGTCATACAGTCGTGACTAAATGCCGATGGATCATGAATCTTACAACCATCGCATTCCAATAGGCTGTAAGCATTTGTGCTTACTTCATTTTTTAGGGCATCTAAATATTCAGTGAGAGGAGAGGTAGCTAGAGTTTGGTCAGAAACCTCTTCGAGAATCTTTGCTGGTAATATTGTGTTTAAAAGGGTTAATTTAATGAATTATCTTATGTCATAAATAATCTCCTTAATTTGAGCGAAACGTTCACAGTCTACTTTAAGGGAGGAGCTTTTAAGTTTAAACTCTTCAAAATGATAAATCTGAGAAAAAACTAACTCACCCTCGTTACTGAAGATAGCGAGTTGATTGTTGCAGATTACACTAGAACTCTTGTATACGGTGTTTACTCTATCGATTTTTGCATAAAATTGCTGAAACGTTTGAATATTCATAACAATACCCTGTATAGTGGGGTAAGCGTTCGCAGAAGGAGCGTCATCGTAAATAGTATGCTGCCTCATGTGAACAAATAGTCGAGTGTCCAATTGCTGTACTGAGACAATGAATCCATAGCCTAGGTTCCATTCTTTAAGGCACACACTCTTCTTCGGGGGAGGAGACCTTTCATCTATGTATAACTTTGTTAGCCAGTCATTGTCCGGTATAAGGTCTTGAGAGGAGATTCGTCGAGAGGTACTGCTGCGCTTCGAATCTTGAGAAGAAAAACAATCTTCCAAAGTCCGCTTCCGTGATGATATAGCAATCTTACGAAACGTAAGAGAGATTCTTGGTAGTTGCACGGAGGGGTCAGCGGTAATCTCATGATTCCAGAACTTATTAGTGGGTGGGCGTATCAGAAGAAGAGATCCACTTTTCAATGGCGTCTGGTGGGGCGGGTGTTCTTTTCGGGTAAACTGCATCGTCCTGGTGGCTCCAAAGCTCATCGTTGGGATCACAGAGTCCGGGTCCAGGCAGGATTCGTCATCACGATGAGGTCCTATTCTGGAAAAGCCATCCGGATAGAAGTTGAGAAACACATAATTGTATTCCTGCCCTGTCTTGTTTTCCACGTCTTTCTTAATATCCAGCAGTGTAGAGGTCCATGGGAGAGCAGGTACGCTGGTTCCGGAAAAGGCATAGGAAAGTCCAGTGTCACCAAAGCCCAATACTTTTCGTCGAGGCGTGTAGCTTTTTCCATTGAAGCACAGGTTGAGATCTTGAAATTTGTAGTCTTGAAGTTCTCTGAAGAGTTGTTCACAGTCTACTAAACTGTAAAAGTTTGAAATAATTTCGATATCCAAATCAGCGGGGAGAGACATCGTAAAGGTCTGTAGTAGCTAATTGCTGAAGAACGAATTTTTTCAAAAAGGTAGTGAAGAATGACAATGTCGAGTAATAGAATGATATTTAACCCCTCCCGAAACTGAGATATATCCATTTTCACAGCGCCCTCTATCATGCTTTTCCATTGGCTAACTATACTGATTAGACGAAATCCTGTATATCTTTGTTGTACACGTGAAACTCATGACTAGAACTTTCTGGAGAATTCAAAGCCTATCTTAATTGATAAGTGAATATACAGTCATAGTCATATCTTGTCTGCACATGATTAGCAATGAGTAATCTATTTAGTAATAATTAAATTTCTGCCAGGAAAACTTTTAACTTAATATAACGCATGTTGGATTCATTTGGTCATTAATATCAAAGGTAGCTATACACCATTTTAAAAATATGTAATCAAAGATTAAATTTTAACTAGTTTTGAAAATAGTATTATATGAACAGCAAAACGAAATCCATCAGCCCTAAAATGCAAAATTTTTTGAAACCTAATAGATATAACAATATAATATGCCTCGAATATTTGAAAATAAGTGATTGATTTGAGTCTTTATATTCCCTTACAATGATATCTGTTTCAACATAGGCCCTTGGAATGATTACTTCACACCTATTCTAAAAATAGAAAAAATGCAATCGTAACTAAAATGTTAAGAATGTACATAATACTTTTAAAAACACTTTTAAAAAAATGTTCTACTTACAAAAATATAATAATTCACCATTTTAAGAAATTGGACTAAAAATAAAATTTTAGAAATTGGATAAAACAACTTTAAGTTCTACAGTTTAGATTTAAAACAACCTTATAGTAATTAATCCACTACTTTAATGATGATTTTTTTTAATGTATTATTCATATATAGTTTACGAGGAGAGCCAGATACTATAAACATCCCCTGTAGCTAAAAAAATGTTTGATGTTCCCCTCCCGTGTAGCGGGGGTGCAGGTTAAATCTGTATCAAAGCCTAAATGCTGCCACACTTAACAGTTGCCTACTGGTGTTATTGCTTAATTATAGATCTAAAATACGATATCCGTCATATAGTACTGCAATAATTCAAACCAATAAAGTCTATGTATGATTATGTAATTATAACGCTACGGTTATAAATTATTTAAATGTTTTGCTAATGCCTTTTTTTTTAATATTTAAAACAACACACTGAATAAGAAATCCGTAATGATTAAAAGTATGTGTATACCTTATCAGATTGCAAATGTTCTAACTACACACACGGAACTAACTCAGTATACATTGATAACGTTATTATTGCAATAACACTTCGTATTTACGATCTCTTATCGTGTTGACATAACTAAAGTTGTGCTCCCGATACCCCCCTTTCAAGGACTCGTCCGATTATTGCAATGTAAACATGAAATCGCATCGTGAATGAGTCGAGATTAGCTATCAAAGGCGCCTACTTTAAGTCGGTTGTTAGAACCTTCGAGTACCTTCGATTCCAGATGACGTGGATTTAGTTTCATTATTGCAATGTAAACATGAAATCATATCGTGAATGAGTCGAGATTAGTTATCAAAGGCGCCTACTTTAAGTCGGTTGATAGAACCTTCGAGTACCTTCGATTCCAGATGACGTGTATTTAGTTTTAGTTGATAAGTGAATATCATATAAAGACCTTTCCTGTTCGAGAGGGCTTCAGTTCACTACAAGAATTTTACTTACGATGGACTATGACGATGTAAGTATATTTTCAACAGTCGATGTACTTCTAACACTATATTTTCCATTTTTATATTTAGTTCACCTAATCATAAATCTTTATTTCGTTCTAGTTATTTGACATCCCCTGGCCTCTGAGTCCAAAATCGACAAATGCCCTGGATTTAGATGTTTATAATGAGTTCCAGAAAAACATTCTGCAAACGGACGTAGTGGACCAGACAAATGGAGTAGTGAGACCTTCAAAACAGGTATGATTTTATGTCTGGAAAGAATTTATATCACATTTCAATTTATTCAACATTATTAAACGTGTTGAACAAAACTATTGAATGTTCAATCGTTTATTCGTAAAATTAAATCTAATCTCGTTATAATTTGAATCATAAAATTTTTTTAACCATACTTTTAATTTTTGGTAATAATCTACAGTAACTACAATTAATTTATTCAAAGCTACTCTTTTGTATTTAGTACTAATGTCACTGTATGATTTTGTCTTGAAAGAATTTATATCACGTTTCAATTTATTCAACATTATTAAACGTGTTGAACAAATCTATTGAATATGTTCAATCGTTTATTCGTAAAATTAAATTTAATCTCGTCATAATTTGAATCATAAAATTTTTGTTGACAGACTTTTAATTTTTGATCATAATCTACAGTAACTGTAATTAATTTATTCAAAGCGACTCTTCTGTATTTAGTACTAATATTCTCACTCTTTATTTATTTTTCTTTAAATATGATTTTACCACCGTCATCTATGAGGGATATTAGTAACTAAAACTTCGAAATGGAATGTAGGTTAAGTCAACATGTGATTCATAAAAAATATATTTCATGATAAGTAAGTTTAAAAGTTTAGACTATATAATTTATGTAAATATTCTATTTTCATGTAAGAAGAACATAACCTATGTTGACCCGAATGAACATTTGGCTATACCATCAACATCGAAGTGTAATGACAACAGGTCAACACACAAGGTATTATATTTTCTTCACATGTTAGATATGAATCAATGGTTTTAATTAATAAATATTTAGTAACGTTATACTTATTGGTTAATGACAAGTTTTTAAAAAATAATTAGTTCTAATTTTATTATTATTTAATGAAAGTCGTTATATAAATTTGAAACTCATGTTTGATATATGTTATTGATATAATGGTATTTCATTAATATATGTTTCTATGCTAAATATTTATTCATTTCTTCACAGAAACATGCGACCTGCCTCCCTTCCACCAGTAAAGATCTTCCTGTTGGAACAAGTGCCATTGAGTATGGGTCTCCATCTACTCAACTTGGAGCCGTATCCATTCCTGACCAGGATAAGTCTACACCTATGCCGCTGGACGCTGGATCCGTTGCTGGGCCCTCTTCAGAAAAGGTATTTTAGTTTATTTACATAAAATTAGTTTATTTATGTAAAATTCAAGAGTAAAAATTTTATCGCCAGATAAAAACTGTTTCCGTGAAATATTAATGAAGAAAGAACATTGTAAATTACATGAATTAAAATACGTATATATCTTTAGAAAATTATTTACTTTTTAAATAAATTAGTACTTTATGCTTTTTTTCATTTAATTTTCAGAATCCGTTCACTTGCACTATTTGTGACAAGATATTCAGTAATAAGTCAAACATGGAGCGTCATATGAAGACGGTCCATTTAAAATGTAATGTACAGCAATGTATGCAATACCACAAGAAATTTTCGAGAATTGATAATTTAAAAACCCATATATGTAAAGTAAATTCCAAATCCTTCTCTTGTAACCAATGTAACTCCACATTCAATTCTAAAAAAAATTTGAATCGTCATACCAAAAACGTTCACACGAAAGCGAATGGTGAGCAATGTCCCCACTGTAAAATTACATTTTTTAGATCGGATAAATTAAGAACTCACGTGGAAAAATGTAAAAAGCGTAAATCTGATGATACTATTGATACAACTAGTAAGAAACCTAGATTAGATAACGACACCCGTCCTACCGACCCCCTTTCGAACATACTAATTTACCCTAGCAATAATACAAATAAAGATTTAACTATTTTTTTTAACGCTTCTAAAAATGAATGGCAACTAAAATTAATTGATTTTCTAAATATTAATGGAGCTGTCAAATGGTACGGTGTCGTAAAAGTTACATTTCAAAGAAAGAGCACCGATAACAAAATTGAATACATGGATGCCTATTTCCGCCATGATTGTATAGTAACTTTAATTGAAGAAGATATCCCTAACCAAATAATTACGGCAACGCATCAAATGATGAATAATTTTGAAGCTTTTGAAGCACGTGGGAGTGGGTGGGTACTAGAGGAAATTTTATACTTAGAACTTGAAATGGGTCAATATTCACCCCTAATGGCCGCAAGCTTTATCCCAATCCCAAAGCACTTAATTCATAAAAATGCCCTTATCAATATCGAAAATAGTGACCAAAAATGCTTTCTTTGGAGTATACTAGCCCACTTATATCCGGCCCAAGAAAATAGCCATAAAGTAGATACTTATTCCCCTTATGAAAATGAACTAAATACATCCATGTTAACATATCCAGTTAAACTTAGTCAAATAACACCGTTTGAAAAATCCAATTCACTCTCTGTAAACGTTTTTGGATATGAAAAAGGTCAAGTATTCCCCCTCAGAATCACGTCTCAAAGAGGTTTAAACCATATTAATTTGCTCTATTTTCAAAATGGTGATAACACCCATTATTGCCTCATTAAATCTATGAGTCGATTACTGTCCCACTTATCAAAACATAAATGTCAATCCTATTATTGTGACTATTGTTTACATAGGTTTACGAATCAATCCAACCTTATAGAGCATAAAACATATTGCTCAACTCATGCCCCACAAAAAGTTGAATACCCCACCCAAAAAGATAATATATTAAAATTCACCAAATATGAATATAAAATGAAAATGCCCTTTGTAATCTACGCAGATTTCGAATGCATATTGCAGAAAGTAGATAGTTGTCAGAATAGTGATAATCAGTCGTTTTCAAATAAGATTAATCACCATATTCCTTGTGGTTTTGCATACGTTGTTGTCGGACCTGACGGGAATAGTACAAACCCTCCTGTCGTGTATCGTAGCGATAATGCAGTTGACGAATTTCTACATAGATTACGGGAAGAAGAAGCAAGCATTAACAGTATACTTTCAGTTATTAAGCCTATGATCATAACCCCTTCACAAGAACGGGAATTTCAGACTGCCAGCACCTGTCACATATGTAGATTGCCTTTAGGCACAGACCGTGTTAGAGACCATAATCATATTACTGGTTTTTATAATGGACCTGCTCATAATAAATGTAATCTAAATTATAGACAGTGCAAAAAAATAGCCGTATTCCTACATAATTTGCGTGGATATGATTCTCATCTGTTAATGAGTGGGATCGGAAAATTTAAAAACAGTAAAATAACATGTATTCCAAACAATATGGAGAAATATATTACATTCTCCCTCGATAGCTTACAATTTCTGGATTCCTATCAATTTTTAAATGCTCCACTCGATACCCTTGCAAAAAATCTCGATAAATCTCAATTTAAAATTTTTAAAGAACATTTTTCAAATACTAATCATATTAATTTATTAATGAGGAAAGGTGTATACCCTTATTCCTACTTTGACAATAAAAGTAAATTTAACGACACTTGTCTCCCCCCTAAGGAAGCGTTTTATAATGATTTAACTGAAACTCATATAACAGATGAGGATTATCTCCATGCAAATAATGTATGGAATACTTTAAAACTTGAAACTATGGGGGACTATCACGATTTATATGTGAAAACTGATGTTTTATTATTGGCTGACATTTTCGAAAACTTCAGATTGATGAGTATGTCAAATTACGATATTGACCCCTGTCACGTATTCACTGCAGCTGGATTGGCATGGCAGTCATGTTTGAAAATGACAAATGTACATCTCGAACTATTAACTGATCCTGACATGTATCTATTTTTTGAAAAGTCTTTGAGAGGGGGTGTTAGTTGTATCACACATCGATACAGTAAAGCAAATAATAAATATCTTGATGATTTTGACCCTAATCAGCCTTCTAAATATATAATGTATCTAGATGCAAATAATTTATATGGATATGCAATGAGTCAGAAACTGCCCACTCATAATTTTAAATGGTTAACTGAAGAGGAAATTGAGAAATTAAATATTTTAAATTATGATGAAAACTCAACTAAAGGTTACATGTTAGAAGTTGATTTAAAATATCCTGAAACTATTCACGAATTACATAACGATTATCCACTGGCCCCAGAAAGTTTAACTATAAAACCCGATATGATTTCCCCTTATAGTAAAGACATTGTTCAAAAATTAAATTTAAAATTGCCAATTCCCAAAAATTAACCCCTAATTTAAATAACAAGACAAAATATGTTGTTCATATCCGAAATTTGAAATTATATTTATCCCTAGGAATGGAACTAACTCATATTCATCGAGTAATTGTATTCGAGCAGTCTAGCTGGTTAAAGAAATATATCGATTTTAATACGGAAAAACGAAAAAATGCCCAAAATGCATTTGAAAAAGATTTTTATAAACTCATGAATAACAGCGTATATGGTAAAACATTGGAAAATATTCGTAACCGTATAAATGTAGAATTAGTACAAACAGAAAAACGTATGAAAAAGCTCATCGCCTCCCCAAGTTTTCATGCTTATAAAATATTTAATGATGATTTAGTCGGTGTCCACTCAAAAATTAAAACTTTAAAATTAAATAAACCAATTTTCATCGGTGCCTGTATATTAGACGGCTCCAAGCATTTGATGTACGACTTCCACTACAATTTTGCAAAAAAACAGTACGGTCCCAACATTCGGCTATTATTTACCGATACTGATTCTCTTTGCTACGAAATTGAATGTGAGGATTTCTATAAAGATATGAGTGAACAATTAAGCTATTTTGACACTTCCGATTATCCTAAAGATCATATAGCCTTTGACTTAACAAATAAAAAAGTAGTTGGGAAAATGAAAGATGAAATGTCGGGTGTTATAATTATAGAGTTTATAGGGCTGAAGTCAAAAATGTATAGTATTAAAACTAAAAAGACCGTTAAAAAAACTGCCAAAGGTGTCCCTAAAGTAGCGTTAAAAAATAAAATAACACATGAGGATTATAAAAAATGTCTACAAGAAAATATTCAAAGTAGAGCTCAAAGTATTAGATTCATGAGTGACTCTCATCAAATATACACTGTTAACCAGAATAAAATTACCCTAAACCCGTATGATGATAAACGTTTCATATTAGATGATGGATTCACAACCTTGGCACATGGCCATTTCATTATTCCATTATTAATGGATTGGGAGTAAAAATGTATATGTGTATAAAATCTTTGAAATGTAGTCCTCTTTTTTATAAATTGAAATGTTTAATATGAATTGTAAAAAAAAAATGCTATTTTATATTTTTTGAGTAATTATATGTAATAAAATTCATTTTGTTTTCTTAGAAATGATACTATTGAAATATATTAAAACTATTTGATTGAAATATATGATATAAAATGTCTAATATATAATGATTTATATTTTATATAATAAATTATGAAGCTATTTGAAATGCTTATTTATAAAAATGAATTTTATTGGAAATGCATATATATGATTACCAGTAATAAAAAAATTTCTTTGAAAATATTATCTCATTATTTTAGATATAAGAATTATGTTGAACACAATAATAAATTCAATTATTTCAGAATCTTTTGTAAAAATAAATGTTAGTATTATATAATTTAAGTATAAATTTAAGTTTTTTCGGAATCTTTAATAAAAATGAATTATATAATTTAAAATATCAAAATTTAACTATTTTCTGAATCTTTAGTAAAAATAAATGTTAGTATTGTATAATTTAAAATATCAAAATGTAACTATTTTCAGAATCTTTAGTAAAAATAAATGTTAGTATTATATAATTTAAGTATAAATTTAAGTTTTTTCGGAATCTTTAATAAAAATAAATGTTAGTATTGTATAATTTAAAATATCAAAATGTAACTATTTTCTGAATCTTTAGTAAAAATAAATGTTAGTATTATATTTACTATACACATTCTGAAACAGAATTTTAATAAGAACCAATTACTTTGTATTCATACGAGAATGATTAGAACATAATGGTTTCAATGACAGAAAAAAAATTACTTGATCTTTAGTAGAAAAATAGTTTTAAATAATGTATAACATTAAATATCCTTTACCATAAGTATTTATTAACTATGTTAAATAATATTTTAACATATAAACTTAATAGTCTTCCAATAAATGTTACTGAATCACTTTTAAAGTTCGACGCATAAAACTATTATTTTCTCTCAGAAATACATATTAAAATCATTCATAATCTCAACACTAGATGGCGCCACGATTTTTCCCTATATCATATCCTCGCTAGGACAATCCAAACAACTCAACTCCACCATATCGAATATTTAGAACATATCCTTGTTACAACTTATTTATACTTGAGGAAAAGTAATATTTAAAGACTATAATAGCCTGTGTCACACACCTAATACTATTATAATAAAAAAATATTCCCAATCAACAACTACTAATAACTGTTCTTTACATATAGCATAAACCTATAATCTACGTCACCCGCGTCATACGACTATGCGTCATATGTGGTGGAGGATCAGTGTTGACTCATCGGTGGTGGTGGTAGATCAGTGACGTCACTTTCTCTAAAAATACCCTTGTATAACAGTACGGAAAATTTGATGCCACTCACGAAAATATAAACTTTCTCTAAAAATACCCTCGTACAACAGTACGAGAATTGCGGAGGTGGCGGTGGATCTCTAAAAATACCCTCGTACAACAGTACGAGATCAGAGGGGAGTCAAAATTGGGGATCAGAGGGGAGCCAAAATTAGGGATCAGAGGGGAGCCAAAATTGGGGATCAGAGGGGAGCCAAAATTAGGGATCAGGATGATCCTGATCCTGGGATTCAGCTCCCCCCCCATTTTTCCCCTACTCACGGCCTACTTAACTACTAAGAAGTTCTCCCAAACAAGCTCAGGGACGGAAATTTCGACGTCATAGTTCCAACTGACGTTGTTCCGAAGATGAAGACAACCTGTCTCGAAACCTGTTCGCATTCTACGCATTAGAGGGTTAATGCACTATATTTATAAAGATTTACATGGAAAACAGGCGTTTAGTAATTAATTGTTTAAATATTCGATCAATCACAAAAATTACGTTATTGTGTGAGAATTTTAGTTTTATAGGTATGATAAATTAATTCGTATTTTTCGTTATTGTGATGGTGTACAAAAAGTGAAGTGTGCCATTTTTTTGCTATAATAAATATGAGCTTTTTGTTTATCTACAATTGCATTTTAGGCTTTTATACTATTGATAAACTAAAAAAATCTTAAATAAAAAAATCTTAAGACGCTCAACAGCAAACACTAACAGCACTTCAGAAAGAAATTCGCCAAACAGGGCCTTTAGATAGTTCTAATTCAAAATTATATAAGCCAAAATTAATAATTGTCTTTAATCATCTTTTGAAGATTTGATAATAAAAATAGCAAACGATAAAGATTGATTAAGTTCGAAGAATAATGGAGAATTTTATTTTTATTTTAAATTAAAGCTTCTCTTACGTTTGATGTAATGGCAACAGTGAAAATATTGAATAAATGGAATTTGCATGCTATTACAATGTAGATTAAATTTTTAGTTATTTAAATTTTAAATAAACTTCTAGCTAAAAAATTTTTTAATGAAATTTGGAATGTAGCCTAAACTGATTTTTTGCTTCAAAATGACGTATCCCACTTGTTTGTGAGACTTTTGGTTCGTTCTGTGAAAGTGGGTGACGGACGGACGGACTGCACGATTATAAAACCTTCCACACTTTTACGTTATAAACGTAGTGTGGAAGCTAAAAAGAGCGCGTAGGTTTAATTTGCTGGATTGATACAGGGTGTTCCATAATTGACCGGAATAGTATAGGACGCAATTCCTAAATATTTACCCGGCCCCCGCCAATGAAAAACGGCTAACTAATTGGCCGCCCTTTCGGTCGTGCATGAAATCTTGCACTGGAGCTACACAAGAATGTAGTACTTTTAGTTTGGTTTGTTTGAATTTACATCTGATAAAAATTACAGGTTCAACTAGTTTTCAAAAAAAAAAAAATTAGGATGCTGTTCATTTTGATAGGTTGTTGCATTATTGTTAAAAAAAACTTGATGTTGACCATCAGTTTAAACATAACAATTATTGTATTTTTCATATTTATGCTGGGTAGGTATGTACATATATATTCCGGCTTGTGTGCATGATCAGAGACCCGCTTATTGGTTGGTTGGTTGGTGGACATATATTTTCAGGCTTGTGTGCTTGGTCGCAAGGACCCGCTTATAAACCATCGTCAAGTAGGACAGCACAAGACACACACAAACACTTATGACAGATGTTGCCATCTGTCGCCACCTCCGCAATTTAGACATGTCCCTGAAGGGTAGGGAAATTTTCTCCATTGACCTGTACCCATGGTGAACTGCGCAATGACCGCCCACAGGACTTTCGGACCCAACAGATTTTACGAGCACGTACTCCGCATATACTCGACAAACACAAACATCCATGCCTGAACGGGATTCGAACCCGGACCCAGCAGCTCCAGAGGCACCCGCTTATAAGATTTCGTCAAGTAAGACAACCACAGAAGGACTTATTACTGACAGAGAAAGGAAGTACACCCAGGGCGAAGGCGGGAATCGCACCCGTTACAGCGCGCAGACTGCTAGCGTAATTGTCTGCGATCCAAACCATTACAACATCCGGGCACCTGCTTATTTATATTAATAAAAGGAAAAAAATAGTAAACAGCACAAAGAAGGAGGGTTTGTATGGCTTAACGGTGCATGTATGTGTAGTGGTTCTGCTATTGTTTTTTATGGGTCGATCCTAAAAAAGAATCGACCCTTCAAAAATTTGTTCATGTGTTTGCAAATAAAGTTGAAAACAAACGAAAATATAGGGTGGGTGAAATTATGTGTTTACTCATACTACGATATTTTCTACATATCCGCCATTAGCAGCAATAACGTGACGCAGTCTTAGAGCAAAATTACCGGCCGCCTGTTTGAAAATTTCTGGTGGGATGGCGTCACATGCAGCAGAGATGTATTGCTTTAGTTCCTCAATTGTTTCGGGATTGCGACGGTACACTTGATCTTTTAAATATCCCCACAGAAAGAAATCACAGGGGGTCAAGTCTGGTGAAAGAGGAGGCCAATCCATACCACTTCCTGTATGTGTGGGATAGTCCAATGCAATCACACGGTTATTGAAATGTTCGCTCAAGAAATTAAACACGTCGGCCGTGCGATGGGGTCGGGCACCGTCTTGCATGAACCACGAAGTGCTTTCAGCGTCATCTAAGGCATTTTGAATCGCCACAAATTCACGAAGAATCTCTAGGTAGCGGAGGGCAGTAATAGTTCCGGTTCTGAAAAAGGGGCCAATGAGTCCTTTGGACGAAATGGCGGCCCAAACCATTACTTTTGGTGGATGCAGAGATGATGGAACTGCAACATGGGGGTTTTCTGTTCCCCATATGCGCCAGTTCTGTTTATTAACGTAGCCATCCAGCTGAAAGTAGGCTTCATCCGAAAACCAAATGTTGTCTACATTTATATCACCAACATCAATCATTTGCACCATATCGTTAGCGAATGTCTCCCGTGAATTAATTGAAGCAGCGGTGAGAGGTTGCCGAGTTTGAATTCTGTATGGAAACATGTGCAAGCCCTGCCGCATGAGACGATACGTCGACGTTGGCTTGATTTGAACCGTAGTTGCAACACGGCGGACGGATATACAAGGCTGCTTTCGTATTACTGTTTCCACCAGCTGAGCATTAGCAGTGGTTGTTTGCGAAAATCTTCTCCCGACAAATCCAGCTCTCTCATCATTCACGTTCCCAGTTCGTTGAAATTTTTCAAACAGCATCCTTATTGTGTCGAATTTTGGTCCTTTGGTAACATTAAACTTCTTTTTGAAACTCCGTTTTGTTGCATTAACATTGTGTTCTAGGCGGTGAAATTCCAACACCAAAAAAATCCTCTCTTTTAAAGAATAAACCATATCTTCACAGCAAGCTGGAGATTAATGAAAAGCACACGCTTTCAGCAGAAAGGCGATTTAAATATTCCCCGACTCCTCGCGACACTTTTCCCATCAGCCAATCAGGTGAATCTGGTGACTGTTCGCTACACTGACGTCATGGTTCTGTTTTGTTGAAGCCAAATGTTCATGTCATATTGAGCCAAGTTGCCAAGCTGTAGTTTATTTATTTTACAAGCACGACATTTTGATTTTCAATCAGAAGTATAATTAGTATTTGACAAAAAGTGGAAATAGAAATATTTTTTTGACATTTGTTCTTATTTTTTCGATAAAAAATGTGGAAAAGTCGTTTTTTTACAAAAAAATTGTTACTTAGAGCCCATTTTCCACACAAGATTTATTTATATATCTTAGACAAAAATCATTTAGCACAGCTTTTAGTTCAATTTTAAGTGTTATAAATAAGCAATTTTTATGGATTTTCTTTCTTAAATTCAATTTATATACATAAAAGGCAAAGTCCTAACTCACTGATTGACTCACTCAACGCCTAGCCAAAATTACTGAAGGTACAGCTACCAAATTTTATTAAAATATTCTTTTTATGTCGTAGGTGTCACTTGAATAGCGATTATAATTTACCGATGGAGTACTGGCCAGTGGGGAAGGGATCAATTGGTATAAAATAATTGTTTACATAAAAAAAATATCCGTTATTAAGGGTACACCCGTGCAACGCCGGGTTTATAAAGCTAGTACTTTTATATATCATTTGCAATAAGTAAAGTAGATGGGTAAAATTGCCTCTTTTGTTCTAAATGTGAAAGCTAAACTTTATATCACCCTTTAATTTAATTTTGAAAAAAAAAATTGGGTAGTACCCTTTACAGCGCGCGGACTGCTAGCGATATGGCCTGCGATCCAAACCCTCGGCCATCGATCCCCACATGACACCCTAAATTGTCTCCGTGTTGGTAGATGGTGCGATTGGTAGGTTCAGTCTCTACCCTACTATGGAACTAATTGGTCCCAACACATGCACATTTCGACAAACTGTACACTTCTATCGCAAAACGTTTAGCTCCTTCCAATTTTCAAACATCCAGCTCGAATTTGAAACACACCAAATTATTTAAATCGAAATCCAAACACAAAAATTCCATTTTCGTAGTTATTAATCATTTTTAGCTGTTTTAGGAACTGTGATGTAACAGAATCTGCAAATTGTAAAATTACTAGGCAATATGTCGATTCAACCAAACCGAACTCAAAACAAATGCATCCCTTCGTCAACACATTCTCGTGCTGCCCTAGTTCAAGTATGCAACCACGACCAAAACCCGTGATCAATTGGCTTTTTACTATTTTTCGGAGGGGCCGGCTCAATATTTCGGAATTGCATCAATTCCTATTCCGGTCAATTATGAAACACCCTGTATGTGAATATCAGTGTTTTATTCTATTTACTGATTTTAAATATTTTTTTTTATGGTGGATCAGATTTCCTCAACTAGATTTTAATCAAGTTTGCAAATTAAATTTGATTGAGGTTTACAAATGGTAAGAATAAAGATATGAAGCAATATTTTCAGCATAAATTTCGAATTTATACTTCATAGAACTTTTCCAACCATACAAGAGGATGAATGTCTGTTTTGTTTTTGATGTTAAGATGGCTTAATGGCCGATTGAATTTTGGCATTGGCGGTGTGGTGATAACTAATCAACTCTATAATGTTACTAAATATTTTCTTAACTGTGATATAAGAATTGAAACCTATAAGCTACAAACCAGTATGTAACAACTCCTTCTCTGATTTTCACAACATGTTCTAATAATCGTTAAGTTTTTTCCTACAATAGTTATCTTCCTCCATCCACCTTTAATTTATCAGAATATTTAACTTAAATCTCAAAATACCAATAGCAGCCTTTGGCGAAGTTGAAAATTTAACGTAGGGCCAGGGCTCGACCATGACGAGTTGGGGCCCAAGGCCCAGATACTTTCAGGGGCCCCTTATCGAATGCATATGCATGGCCAAAGAAAGGCTAAGGGTTCTCTCCCCCCTCCCCAAATGTATTTGTATTGGGTTGTTGGCACAAAAATATTCTCTGTATGTTTCAAAATCTATGATTTAAAATTACTTTTATGTAAAAATATATTTTCATAACTTTTGTAAAAACAATATGCATAGGTTTACAGCCACTTTTGGGGGCCCCCTAAAATCAGGGGCCCAAGGCCCGGGCCTTTTAGGCCTAGACAATGATCAGGGCCTGCGTAGGGTAGCTCTTCCCATCCAGTTTTATGGGTTAGGTTCGGGTTAGTTGGAACAGGGCCGTGTGGTATGTTTTTTTCATATGATGCAAATCATTAAAATGCCGCTTTTGATTTTTTTGTCTAAACATTTTTTAAGTGTAAAAAAAGTCAATTTTTCCCAATGGCTTCCTTTTTTCCCTTTTCTACAATATTAAAATTATAAAAGGATGTGATAGTGTGATAGGGAAGATTAATGAAGTATATATAGACAATTTCTTAAGAATAAAAGTAAATTACAAAGCAATCAAAAGCAAAAGAGTCCGAATTTTTAAATTATGTAACAATTATTTGTTTTAAACAAACTTAATTTGTTTAAAACAAATATACAAAAAAATTGTCAAAACAATAAAATAGAATTAATTTATCATACTCATAGATCTAAAATTCTAAGAAAAAGAAACGATTCGTGATTGATTGATTGATTGCAAAAATAAAACAACTACTCTCTGAACATCTGCTTTAAATAAAATATTTATAAAAATAGCACATTAAAAAGAAATTTAAATTTTTACGAAAGTACAACTAAATTAAGAATTGACATTGATTGAGAATGAATTTTTGTTAATTTCTTACCTATAAACGGGAATTCATAAATTCACGAATCACATAAAACGCGTCAAAATCCACTAAGAGAGAGCGGTAAAAAAAATCAACATTCAACACAGAATAAAATACTATACTGCCAAAAAACCAATGAGTCTAAGACGGCCCTGGTTTAAGCCTAAGTGACGTATCAGCAATAAATTTAGTGTCTTATCTGTTTTTTGTTCCAATGGCCAGTCCAAGTCCAAGAAATTCCTCAAACATCTGGCAAGTACTCAGTACTGAGAAAACGTACTACCACTTCTCGGAAAATCTGCTCAGATCGTCCACCCTGCCTTTCTTCTTTGGTCATAAAACCTAAAAGCCTACATCTCCTGCTTTGATAAAAATCGCAGATAAGTTTTGCAGAAGCTGGACAATAGAGGACAATAGTGATTCGGATTTTGTTCTTGGAGTGGAGGTTACGAGAAAAAACAGCAACCATCCTTTCCCACGGAAAGAAGTAGTGGAGCCCTGTGGGAGTAAAAATACCCCCTTGCAACGCAACGTCTTTCTTGGAAAACGGGGGTAATTTTATTGCCGCAGATAGCGAAAACTTTAAACCTGTAGGGTTGAATTAGTCGCTGGTTCGAATATGGTTGACAACGAATAATAGACACGTTGAATAGAAACACACCAAGCTAGTGGACTGTAATTTCTTTAATATACGACAAATAACTTCTTACAACTTGAATAAAACAACTACTTGTAAAATGGTAAAAACACTTAAAATTGGAATAGCTAATCACATAGAAATCTTTGAAATAAGCAACAACTTTTTGAATAGAAGATTAGCACTACACTTTGTGAATCTCTTGGAACATTCTGAATACTGAAAGCGAAGCTTAGCAAAATCTGCAACGCCCCTTCTTCCTATGACATCAGCAAACATGGAATTACTGCTGGTGCCATCTAGCAAGGAACCTAGAAATAGACTACAAAAATGAAATCCAACATTCTCCCGCCCTTGAAATCCCAAGGGGTTTCAAGAAACTGAAAATAAAACATAAGAAATTCAATTAAACATTAAATAGATACAAATTCAGTAACAAAGAACATTATTCTTCAGGGAGTTTGCAAAGTTTTGTGATTGGGCGAGTAAGTTCACCGGAATCAGTTTTCAAAGTAACAACACGAACTCTGTTGTCCTTTCCATGATGCAGACTCAATACACGCTTCCATTTCAAGGGAGGTAATAACTCATTTTTGATGAGCACAAGGTCATTTATTGAGATATTGTTTCGCGAAACACACCACTTAGGTCGTTGCTGCAACCTAGCCAGGTATTCATTACTCCAACGCTTCCAGAAACTCTGCAGTAAACCTTGCACCAACTGCCAGCGATTAAGACGTGACAAAGGAATAGTAGTCAAGTCAGGTTCTGGAACGGCGGTTAAGGCTGACCCGATGAGAAAATATCCCACGAGCTGACTCATAATTGTAGCAGAAGGACAGAAACAAGTTTTACAGCTTTTCACAAATCTGCGAACAACATCCCTTCCACATGGAATCCAAAACTTCTGTCGGATCACTGAAAGTAATAGTTGAGGTGCTGCATGCAAATGCTTTACATGATAATAATCGATGATAAGAGTTGTCAAATGATGCTTCTTCGGAATGACAGCTGGATGTTTAGAATCAATATTGATGTCGGCATTTTTAAGTCTTCCACCAACTCTCAGCACCCCATCCTTGTCCAGAAAAGGGCAAAGTGAAAGCAACTTACTAGAAGACTTTAATGACCTTCTTGTCTTCAAACAGTGAATCTCTTCTCCAAATTCTGCATACTGTACTAGTTTCACTACGGTGATTGTTGCCTTAGAAAGTTAAGCTGACGTTAAATGACCCACGATTCTGTCTTTAGCTGATTTTCTAGAATTGCTTAGAAAACGCAGAACCCAGGCAAACACTCTACACAGTTTGGAGAACGATGAAAACTTGAAAATAACTGGTGGTGGCTGAAACTCAGTTGCTGCTGAAATGAAACTTTTTCTTTCCTCAACGAATTGCGACTCCTGGAAAGAAACACTGGAAGGTGATTGCTTCAGGAATACTTCAATGGAAGGTTCACGAAGAAAACTGGGACCTTGAACCCACAGATCACATGACAGGAACTCTGAAGGTTGAATACCTCTTGTACCGCAGTCCGCTGGGTTATCAACTCCTGGAACATGGTTCCATTGAAGGTTAGGCACAGATTCTTGTATCTTAGCAACTCGGTTGGCGACAAATGGAAGCCAACGGCGAGGTTCTGATGAAATCCACGAAAGAGCTACCTGAGAGTCAGTCCACGCAAAAACCTTGCTGTAGGGAATTTCTAGAGTAGGTAGAACAGATTCAAGCAAATTTGTTAACAGTAATGCAGAACATAACTCAAGTCTCGGAAGTGATTGCGTTTTCACAGGAGCTACTCTAGTCTTTGAAGTCAAAAGCTTCACTGTTATATTCGGATCTTGAGTAACTGAACGAACGTAAACAACAGCACAGTAAGCTCTCTCCGAAGCATCACAAAAAGAATGAATTTGAATATCTAAGGGCTTCTCACACATGACAAATCTAGGTATCTTGAAGTTGACCAGTAGGGATAACTCTGAATGGAAAGCTCTCCAACGAGATGACAACGAATCACTGAGAACATCATTCCAACCTAGATTGTGACTCCAAAGTTCTTGTATGAAGATTTTGGCGAAAATGACAACTGGTGCCAACCAACCCATAGGATCAAACACTTTGGCGATGTCCGAGAGAATTTTGCGTTCCGTCAACTCTTGATGATCACACGTTGAAATGGACACATGGAAAAAGTCTGTAATTGGATTCCAAACAATGCCTAGAACTTTGATGGTTTTGTCATCTGAAATAGGCAATGAGTGATCTATAGCTTGACAATCACTACGAATAATCTTCAAAACTGCTGGAAAATTGGAACACCACTTGTGAAGTTTGAAACCTCCCCTACTCATCATCTTGCCTAATTCATCAGTAAGTTGTTCAGCTTCTTCTACAGAATTAGCACCACTGAGTAAGTCATCTACGTAGAAATCTCCGAGACATACTCTGGAAGCCAAGGGAAAGTTTAATTTCTCATCAAGTGCAAGTTGCTTCATTACTCTAGTAGATAAGTAAGGAGCACTGGCTGTTCCATACGAAACAGTCGCGAGACGAAAAGTTTCAACTGGATCACTAGGTCTGTCTCGCCAGAGGATCCTCTGCAGATCAGCATCATCTGAATGAACTCGTATTTGGCGAAACATCTTCTCCGCATCGGCACACACTGCAACTGGAAAAGTTCTGAAACGTAAGAGAATATGAAAAAGTTCTTGTTGAACTCTAGGCCCTGTATGGAGTATGTCATTGAGGGAGAGACCTGAAGAAGACTTGGATGAGCCATCAAATACGACACGAAGCTTTGTAGTAGAGCTGTTTTCCCTAATCACTGCATGATGAGGCAGATAGAATTTGGGATTCGAATTTTTCTCTGATATTGGAACCTTCTCCATGTGCTGAAGTTCCAGATATTCGTGGATGAAACTTCTGTAGCGTTCATATACTTCAGGTCTTGAGACAAGAGATCTCTCCAGAGACTGGAACCGACGAATTGCAGTCTGAAGTGAATCTCCCAGTAGAGTTGGTGAAGTATGGCACGGTAGTTTCACAGTATACCTTCCATCTTCTCCTCTTGAATGAGTAGCTATAAAGTGATCTTCAGTGGCTTGTTCTTCCTTGGTAAGTAAATTGGCTGTTGGGACTTCATCTAGTTTCCAAAAGTTGCCAAGCAATTCTTCTGTACTTACTTGAAGATGATTGACATGGATAGGGGAAGAAACTGACATTTCTGTGCTGACATTACCTGAAATGATCCACCCCAGGTCTGATCTAACAGCAAAAGGACCATCTTCGGTTGTTTTGAGAAATTCTCCCTTTAGCATTGGCAAGGCAATACTAACTCCCAGCAAGATGTCAATCGGACCTGATTGGAAGAAGGTTGGGTCTGCTAGTTTGAGATCACGGAATGGAGCATCTGTATTTGAAGGCAACGAGAAATGTGGAATGTCACCAATTATTTTGTTGATTATGAAGGCTGAAGTCACAAATTCAAGAGACTCCTTGAAGTGAGGTGTAAACTTGAGGTTGGTGACTCCATTTGTATGTGCACTTGATGATCCGAGGCACGAAATCTCAATCCTTGCCCTGGTTCGAGCAAGGCCAAGCCTGTTGAAGCATGATTCTGTCACGAAGCAAGCCTGGGAACCCGGGTCAAGAAGCACTCTGCACTGTTGAAATTGATTTGAAGAATCGAGTACTTTCACTATAGCAGTACATAAAAGCACTTGGATCGAAGCAGATTGATGCGAAACACATGAAGACACGTTCGTAAGTGTTTGTTGAGGCACGGGAGTAGGTTCAATTATTGAACTTGGCACGAATTCAGCAGCATGTGGCGACAAGACCCTGGCACTGTCAGTAGATTTGGTCGATTCAAAATGCAGCAATGTGTTATGTCTTTTGTGGCAGAGCCGACAAGTAAATGTACTCGAACAGTTTGCTAACTTATGACCTTTAAGACAATTATAGCACAAGCGCTTTTCCTTCACAAAGGCTTGACGTTGCAAAGTGGTCAAATTCTTGAACTTGCTGCACTGAAAAAGGGCATGATCGTTACTTGTACAATAGCTGCACTGACTCTTAACTTGAGCTGTAAGACTAGAAACACGCACAGGTTTTCTTGAACTTGGAACACTTGGCTGATGTGGTTTAGAGAAAATCTTGTTTGATTGTTGAATAGATCGGGCATGGTGGATTATAAATTTTAATAATTCTTCAATTGTGGGAATGCTATCATCCTCCAGGCCTCTTTCCCACCATGATCTTGTAGAAGGATCAAGCTTTTGAATTATTAGATACACAAAAATGCTATCTGCGAAACCAGTTAATGGTAGGTCTAGATTTTGAAGTGAACGAATTACTTCTTTTGAAGTGTCAACAACGGATAATAATTGTGAAGCATCTTCTCTAGTACAGCGTGGCATATCAAATATTTGTGAAATCAATGTAAATACAAATTGTCTTTTGTTAGAATACCTCTCCTCTAACAGATCCCATGCAATTTGAAAATTTGAATCAGTAATAGGAAGTGATTGTATGACACGTAGAGCATCGCCTTTAACACTTCCTACCAAATATTGTAATCTTTGAGCATCAGATAAATTCTGATTTTTTACAACTGATGCCGAGAAAAGATCCCTAAAGGAAAGCCATTCCAAATTATTACTGCCAGAAAAACTAGGGATGTTAAATTCTGGAAGCTTCAAACTTAAATTTGAACCACCATAAGATTGCTTTGTTTCTCCAGGAATAACTTTCTTGTTTTCATATTCCAGCCTATCTTTAGCACGAAGAACAATTAATTTATATCCGTCAATTATGTCTTGAACATCCTGAGATTCAGATATATATCCATCAATTTCCTCTTCTTTACAAGAGTGATAAATTTTACTAAAAATATCTGAACATCTATTTTCCAAATCAGCAATTTTATTTGTGTACAAGGTAACTTCCGCACTATCAATACCAAATTCCTTAGATTCTAAAGTTCCCTTTAATTTTGTTAGAGAGGATTTTAAATACCTCTTATCTGTTTTCAATTTATCCATACTGATGACGATATAAAAGGTAAGCACAAAATGTAAACCACAATCAATACCACTAACGTAAATCACTCTAGAACTTGTCACTTTAGAGCCACAACAACATCTTCAAATTCACTAGTTATATTTACTGAGTACGAAAACTTTGAATAATTATAGTACCTTTCTTTGAAAAATATCCTCTTGAATCCGGACGACGTTGACCAAAAAATGTAGGGTTGAATTAGTCGCTGGTTCGAATATGGTTGACAACGAATAATAGACACGTTGAATAGAAACACACCAAGCTAGTGGACTGTAATTTCTTTAATGAACGACAAATAACTTCTTACAACTTGAATAAAACAACTACTTGTAAAATGGTAAAAACACTTAAAATTGGAATAGCTAATCACATAGAAATCTTTGAAATAAGCAACAACTTTTTGAATAGAAGATTAGCACTACACTTTGTGAATCTCTTGGAACATTCTGAATACTGAAAGCGAAGCTTAGCAAAATCTGCAACGCCCCTTCTTCCTATGACATCAGCAAACATGGAATTACTGCTGGTGCCATCTAGCAAGGAACCTAGAAATAGACTACAAAAACGAAATCCAACAAAACCATTCGTGTGTAGTGAGCACGTAGCTAGTCTGAGGAATAGGGATCGTTCCATTTACCCCCCTTTTTACAGCTTGTTTGTGTTGACTTGCTTGTTTTGAGTTGTGTTTATTTTATCAACTGGAGCGATGAATATTCAGAAAATATCTTCAACTTTACGCATTATAAATGAGGAGATTCACAAAGGAAATAATGTTGATTATTGAAGCAAATTGTTTATTCATGGGGGAAAAAAATACTGGATAAGTTATTTGCCCCAATAATCTACATTGTTTTCTTCAAGAATCTTATGGCGAACGATTAAATTCTCAACTTAAAAAAAAATTATATGATTTTTAAAAAAAAAAATTAAAATACAATTCAACAAATCTGGCTTAGTCGTCTTTGTAACGGGACCAGGATCCGCAAAAAACAAAACCTTTCAAATTTTTTTTCATCGGCCAAATTGACGCCTTTTGAATTTCCGCCTTGCATGACCTGGAACTGATAAGGGCCCATTTTTGTGAAATTTGTTTGTGAAGAAAAGCAATTTTTCTGTTTTAAAAGAAAGGATAAAATTGTAAAATTTTTGACAAAAAAAAAAGCAGTGAAGAGTCAGGGAACAATACAGTATTAATTACGAATTTAAAGAAGCCAACATGTCTTACTTCTACATTTTTTTAAATAAAATATTAAAGGTTTAAATTACTGGTAAATCTGACTAAAAACTAATACTATTCCATATGGGTCTCCTAGGGATCTCCTACTTAATACAATAATGAATACGGAAAAATATCGCAAATTAAGTATTTTTTTAACAAAGGAATTTGAACGTTTTTGAAAAAAAAATGCTGATAAATCCAATAAAAACTCATATCCCCTATGGGTCTTCTAGGGGCCCCGCTAGTTCCTAAATACATTAATGAATACGGGGAAATTTCACACAAGTTAAGTATTTTTTAAAGAAGGAAATAGAACGTATTAGGAAAAATTGCTGAAAAATCCAATAAAAATACAATAATAATAGCGAATCTTACAAAACTAGCTTTTATCCTGGAGTAAAGTGTTTGGCCAAAATTATTATTATTATTTTTTTTTGCAATTCATTTTTTCATTTTTTTTATTAAATTTTAAAAAATTGGCCCGTTGGCGCGAGCCCTTTAACTTCTTACGGACCCTTATGCCCCCCTCCCCCCCTGTCGGCGGCCCTGAACCCAGTCCCTCTTCCCACTACCCAAATAAAAAAAACATGCAGTGGCTTTTTTGAAGACCGCTCTCTCTCCCCCCTGGCCAGCTCGGGCCTGTATTGAATCTATTTTCATTCTCACTATTTCAGATATTCATTAGAATTGCCGCTCTTTTTCTTTTTATATTTGAAGATTTAGAAGTATTTATTTTACACAGATTTAGTTGTTACTAAGTTTTTTTGAAACAGTATTTTCAAAAAATGGAGGTTAGAATCTGGAATTTTGCCGCCCCCTACTCAATTGCCGCCTGATGCGGCCGCCTCTCCGCATCATAGCACCACACGGCCCTGAGTTGGAATTTATCGTCGCAAGTACACCCGAGGGCTATTGGAAACGGGAGTTGTAATTTAGCACCACAGTCAAGTTACGAGACGATACATGAGTAGGTGCCTAATGCAACTTTTAAGGGGACATCATAGGCAGCGTCGGGAATTTTTTAGAAGTGATCTTTCTCTAAGACGGGATATTATTTATCGGACATTTTTTGGCTGTAAGAGCCGTTTATAGGTCGGCAGTTATTTTGGCGATGCCCGGACCTGAACCTGGGACCTACCGCAAGCAAGTCGAAAGTCTTTGCCGACTGGGTCTGAAAGTCTTAACGGAAGCGTTTGGTGGTAAGGAAATTGATGAACAATGTGATTTACGCGACGATACTCAAATTCGATACTCGATTCTTTTTTTTTACATTTATTATCAAAATCAAAAGTTTGCTCATTTATTGCCCCTAAGGCGGAACAAAGTTCGCCGAGTCAGCTAGTTACAAATCAAACTCGTATCAAAATTGACATTCTCTAAATCCTTTGTTACTTATAATTACAGTAAGCTGCTGCTTGCAGGTCTTAGCCCCATAAAAATTCTCCGACTAATTAAAGTGATAAGAGCAACAAATAATTAGTTAAAGTGCTGGAGTAAGGTACTGGGAACTATATTTAATAATTCAATTTATTTCTTATTTATTATTAATACTAATTAACACGTACAAATAAATACCAGACCAAAATGGCAAGAAAAAAAAGCAACCTATCCTAGGAAAGTAATGCAAGAATAGCAAGAAAAATAGCATATGATGGTAGAAAATGTTGCTAGACTAGCAAAGAAAGTGTATCAAAACACACCATGACATGCTAATAATTTTGGTGGAACTAGCAAATATTTATGGTAGCTTATGCTGGTTTTCTTGCTGTTAAATATAGCATATATATTGTTAGACTAGCAAACAAATACTAGCATGAATTTTGACCTGGGTACGCTGATATTTTTTGACTGCACAAGCCGTTGTTTGGTCGGCAATTATTTTGGGGATACCCGGACCCGAATCTGGGATCTTGAGCATGCAAGGCGAACATCTTAAACCGACTGGGCTCCCCAGCCCCTGGAGAAGTTCTTGACCGAATATTTACAAGCAAAAGCATGCTTAGGGGATAATTAAAAAAACTGATTTGACATCTGAAAAAAAAGAAACAGAATCAAAAAGATTTACCTAAAAAATTTAATCCCATTTCATTATTAGAAGAACCGGAATGGAAATTCAAAAACCTGACAAAGAAATATAGAAGTAGAGCTTATACAGAAATTGAAAAGCAATAAATTTTTACTAAAACATTAGATAATCCAAAGCTGAAATTAAAGGCGAATATGATGAACTGAACAGAACAACGATCAATATTGCTATTGAAAATGCTCTCAATTTTTTTTACATTTGCGTGTTTAACTTCGGGTTGTTGTTTTTTTAAGTCGATGTGGGGGTTTAAGGAAAAACTAAAAACTGCTTTCTGGCTTCCGTCTGTTTTTTTCCCTAAAAAACCGGTTTCCAGTTTTGACCAGCCTCATAAAAAAACGGTTTTTCGGTGAAAAAGGAGACCAAGAAACCGGTTTTTTGAAAAACCGGTTTCGGTTTTCCATCCCTAAAATTGCTGACATTTTGACGAAACACGAAACCAATGGCTCGGCCTGTTTTTGTTATGTTCGGAATTTGTGCACAAAGTAATGATTGTAAATGTAGTATTTTTTTTTTTTTTGAGAGGAAGTGTTAAGAAACATAAACTACAACTTTAATTATTGTATTTTAGTAACTTCAACTTCCACTTTTTGCTTTGCTCTGATTTTGACTTGTTGTAGTTGTGCCGAAAAATGTATGCTCTTGAATTTCATCATCTCTCGTACATCGTTTTTTAATAAATATTTTGCTCTTTGCTTTCACCTCGTAAGTTTGTTGTTTGAACTTAAAAATAATGGTTACGCTCCTATTTTTATGCGCAAAAAAAATGTATGTAGCATGCTTCTTCAACTCCGAAAAAAAAATTAGCAACCGGTTAAGACATTAAATTGAATCTTCGAAAGAAAATTTACTATACTTATTATATTACTTGCTATACTTATATATAGTAATATATATATAAGTATATATTATATTATTATATATACTTTACTATACTTATTTTGTTAGTTTTTGGCTTTCAGTAATTTAATACTAGATAAAGATCGTGTTTGGCTGTGTTATTTTTAAGGAACATAAACAGTGTGTGGAAGCTGCTTTAATTAAAATTTACAGTTACAAAAACCAGCTTGTTTCATTTAATAAATGATTACCTTAACTTGCATGCTTTGCTCACCTGAAACCATATAATTAATCTGCAAACAAAAGATGATCAAGAAATTATTATTGGTGTCAAAGGCAATAAACCCTTAGATTTATTTTAGACCTTTACATTTGTCATTTTTTTTACTAGGGTTGTATTTTAAGACGACTATTGTTTCAGGAAGTAGCAGTACCTTGTCAAACTACCAACGTTTAAAGAGAATCTATTGTATTTGTGGCAGTGCTGCATGGACAAAATGAATATTGTTATAGAATCTTCGAATGGTGAATTTTCCATTTTGATTTTAATTTATCTATTTATTTTGTTAATTTTGACTTGTGTTTTCAGCAATTCTTATCTGCCTTGGACTGCTGTTTCTGCTTACAGCGGGCAGTCCATTTCAGAAACACCTCTGGAGATCTTGACTGGTAGACCCCCTGAAGGTCTGTCACGGTTCTTTGCTTTTTGTCTTTCGATTCAAATTATTCTTAAGATCTAAAAGATGAAAATTAAGAACTGGAAGGTGACGACCAAAGATAGGCGGCTTTGGAGTTGTATTGTAAGAGAGGCCATGGTCCAGCATGGACTGTAGTGCCGGGGAGTTAGTTTTATTCAAATTATTTTGTATAATTAAGCTGCTTTTAACGCTATTGTCATTTAAATTTTTGTAGGTTATTTCTTTTAATTTTTATACTTGTTTGTATTCTAATTTATTATTAGTTTCATAGATGACTTAATTCTAATAAATTAATAAACGTTTTGTTGATTGGGTATCTAATGCCTTAATGGTTAAGATATTCTCCGCTGCTGCTCTCGCCACATTTACGGACATGAACAATGTTTGGATTTTTGAAATAGTGGTAACTTTTCACTCCTTCACTCCCAGCTTAATTTCTCAAGTGAGAGACTATGTAGACCAGTCTAACAAAGCTATTGCTGCAGTTTTGTTTACTGTATATTAGACAGCGTTCAGTGTACGCCTGGAGGATGTACACACTGCATTGGTCCTGAAAGTGATAGTTAAGTTTTAATAATAAATAAATCATTTCACTTAGTTTCTTTTTTTTTTAGAAAAAGTAACAGTGTCTTTTCAATAGAATATATTTTTTTTACTAAGGAACACTTCATCGCACTTTTACAAAAGTCTATTATTTTCTAACTATTATTGCAGGAAAGACTATTCCAATGACTGTCGAGCCAAGTGATACAGTCCAAAATGTAAAAAGTAAAATCCAAGACCAGCAACAGCTCAGTTTTGCAGGTAAGCGGTTAGAAAATGGCAGCACCTTGATAGATTACAAAATCGCGAAAAATGCGACTCTTGACTTGGTGCTTCGTGGAGGAATGCGTATTTTTGTACAGACTTCATTGGGTAAGTTGTCAACGTTTTTAGATATTTGTTTACGTGGCTTGTGGTGGAAGTTTGGCGTCACTGTTCCGAATGCCAAAAAATCCTGTTACATTAAAAATATCATCCGCCATGAATGAATGGTTCCAAACAGCATGCGAGATATACGAAAAGCAACCTTAAGTTTGCAGCAAGGAAATGTACTAGGCGGAGGAAACTGCATAAACAACGCTGCTGCCGTCGAAATTTCGCCTGCTCCCATTGGTTGCTAATTTGACCCTGATATTCGTGCGGCCTGTTACATCAAAATCGAGGGAAAAAATAATTAAAATAACACTCTAACTGAAGCAAAACTATTAAAAATAATAAATATATGTCTTGAAATAACAAATAAAATTGTTCATTGAATGTGAAACACCTTTTTTTATTCGATTCTCGCACTCAAAAATGAAAACTATTTACCCTTTTTCTCGTAGAACATTTGTAAACTGCAAACTTAATGTCGGTTTGACTGTAGGGTTTCTTCATGTTCGGTAAACAACAGTCGGTACCAGTTATGTCAAACTTTCTGTCCACACACGCGTTTGGAAGAGCTTGCCCTTGTAGGTTGTGCAGGCCTTGTCCGATAATGTTTGTTTTTGGCCTACTAAAAAGCGATCACTAGCTTCACTTTGCAAACTGGTTTGTATTGTTTTTTGGGACACATCAAATATTCAGCCACTTTAACCGAATATTCAGTTTGGCCAAATAGCTTTACTATTCAGCCGAATGGTGAAATTGAAAAAAGAATTCAAATGTCTTCATGTTATGATCTTCTGAAACATCGAAAAATTTCCAAACAGGACTTGTTTTCTTTTTTGATAGACTGAAATACTTAAGTTTTTGTTATTTATAATGCTAAAACAAGCTCTACTGATGTTGTATTAATTAAACAATAATTACTGTATTTATCCCAATTGAATTTTTTTTCACTAAAAGATTAAAAAGCAATTTTGTTATTGTATAATAATATTGTAAGCCACACTTTTATTATTTTTTTCCCTAATTTTCATTTCGCATAGGATCCACCTACTTCTGTTTTTGTTTTCATACTTCTGTTTTCGTGTTGTGATTTTACCAGTTACACTTTCTAAAAGGCTTGTTTCAATAACAAACGAGTACTACTTTATTGTGTGTTGCTTTAATAAAAAATTCATTGGCTATATTGCATTAATTATTGTGTGATTGTATCAGGGCTCAACCTGGGCCAAAAAATGCTGTAGCAAAAATGCTAAAATGCAGAAAAAAGCTGTAGCAAAATGCTAAAGAAAATTTAGTTGCTTATAAATCAACGTCATACCAATTAAATCCCTTGAATCTAAACAAATCAATCTGTGCAGCAGTTAATTTTCTTTAGATAGCTTAACAATACATTGATACTTTTTTATGAATCACAGCATGACAAATTTAAATAATTATATGAACTATACTACTAAAAGTACTTTTAACTTTTTTATAAATATTTTTAAATAAGTACATTTCTTTTATTTATGGTGTTGGATTATCTTCAGATTTGTCTATGAACATGATTTGGCTGTTAATTTGATGTATTAAAATCAAGTTTTGATTGTTTGAAATCCCCAACTTTTAATCTTTCAATACATATCCTTATTAACATAGTTCATACATTTGTTAGGGGAAAAAAATCCATCCAGACATTTACTAGCAACATAAGATCTAACTCTAAGTCCATTTTTTAAGAAACTAAGTATTGTTTAAAATCAGAAAACCCTATTACAGACAGGCGGAAGATTAGAAGAATAAAAGGTTCAAACGTAAACAAAAAGGATTTTAAAGTTCAAGGTGTTCACGACTCAGGGACATCATGAACCGACACTTGATCAGAAAATATATTCTGGTTGTCAGACTTGGTCTGAACCGGAGCTACCAAAGTGCCGAGATACTCTTGCGATCATGCAGACCCAGAGAACTGTCAATCATTCTGACGCAATGTGACGTCATGGGTAGATTTCTTTAAAATTACTCGGCGGTAAAATAAGTAAATCAGGAAGCATTATTGGACTCCTCTTCTAATGGGAGGTTTCATTGGCTGGCCGAAATTTAAAGAAAGCTTAGTGTAATCTGATCTGAATTCATCTTCCCATTTTGATTACAATTTTTATTTTTGTTATTAGAATCGGTTATTCAAACGAGTTGTTTATTGAAATTTAAGTTTAGTTTCACCGAATTACGGCGTCAAGTAAATCAGGAAGCATTATTGGAATCCTCTTCTAATGGGAGGTTGCACTGGCTGGCCGAGATTTGAAGACATCTTAGTTGTAATATTCCAATCTGAATTCATCTTCCCATTTTGATTAAAAATTTTATTTTCATTATTAGAATCGGTTATTTGAGCTGGTTGTTTATTGAAATTTAAGCTTAGTTTTACCGAATTACGGCGTCGCATTTTCGCGACGGCCAATAATTTTTTTTCGCATTTTCGTACAACTCGTCGCATTTTGCGACAAATGCGACTGCAGATTGATCCCTGGATTGTATACTTATGCACACAATGTTAAATCGAAATTAATAAATAAAACTTCGATCTCACAAAAAATATAAATTGGTTTAGGCAGGCCGAATATTCGGTATTCGGCCAAATTTGGTATTTGGTGAATCCCTAATAGTTTTTGTATGATCTCTGTTTGGAGAAGAATCCTATACTAAAACCGAGCTTAAGTTTGCAGAAGAGAAATGTACTGAGTGAAGGAAACTGGGTAAACAACCCGGCTGGCGCCGCAATTTTGCGTACTCTGATTGGCTGCTCCTTTCGACCCTGATATTCGTGCGCCATGTTACGTCAAAATCGAAGGGGAAAAAATAATTAAAATAACACTCTAACTGAAGCTTAACTAATAAAAATAATAAATTTATGTCTTGAAATAACAAATAAATTTGTTTATTGAATGTGAAATACCTTTTTGTATTCGATTCTCACACTCAAAAATGAGAACTATTTACCCTTTTTCTCGTAGAACATTTGTATACTGCAAACTTAAGGTCGGTTTTGGTATAGCCATTTAAGAGGGACTGTCAGTCCCATAGAGCTGATGCATTAGTTTTGGTATTGCAACTTCCGCAGAAGTACAAATTTTGTTTGCCGTGTTATACCTCTCCCGACCTTAAGTTTGCAGTATACAAATGTTCTACGAGAAAGAGGGTAAATAGTTCTCATTTTTGAGGGAGAGAATCGAATACAAAAGGTATTTAACATTCAATAAACAAATTTATTTGTTGTTTCAAGACATGAATTTATTATTTTTATTAGTTTAGCTTCAGTTAGAGTGTTATTTTAATTATTTTTTTCCTTCGATTTTGACGTAACAGGGCGCATGAATATCAGGGTCAAATTATCAACCAATCGGAGCAGGCGAAGCTTCGGCGCCAGCCGCGTTGTTTACGCAAATTCCTCCGCGTAGTACATTTCTCTGCTGCAAACTTAAGATCGGTTTTGGTATAGCTCTTTTCCCCAGATATGGGAATCAACATAACATCGAAATGAAACAAGAACGAAAATGTTATCTGGTTATTTAATTATATATTCTTGGAGTTTTTAAATGATTTCAATTAATAATGAAATGATTTTCAATGAATAATGAAATAATGTTATTTTATTTTAAATTTTGTTTTAAATTGATTTATGGTAATTCCCTTACCTGCTAAAAGCAGTGTAATATGAAAAAGCAATACTTTTGCAAAAGTTGTGATTTCAAAACTAATGCATTGGCTCTATGGCGCTGACAGTTTCTCTAACTATATTTTCAGAAGAGGCTATTGTATTGGAAGTTGAACCAAGTGATACTATTGAACAAGTAGAAGCTAAAATTGCAGAGCAGCAGGGACTCATTTTTGAACGAAACCAGTTGGAAGACGACCATACCTTGTCTGTTTACAATATCCAGGAAAATTCAACTTTGGATGTTGTGCTTCGTAGAGGAAAGACCATTTCCGTTAAGACTTTGTCAGGTCAGTTAGTAGATAGCCTCTCTTTATACCTTAGATATTTAGTATGAACTGAAATTTAGTTAAAACTAGTTGTGTGTAACGTAACGCTTTTAATTACCGCTCAACAAATAAAATACATGGATTTAAAGATAATTATATATCTTGTACTGTAATTTCTATAGCTTTGAAATTGCAAGAATTCTATGGCAGCTCGAAAACCTTATTATGGCGTAAAAAAAAGTACTGGAAATTGTGTACCAAATTTGAAGTCTGCATCTCTTCCGCTTTTTTCCACACAAAAGCGCCAGGCCTAGGAACTAGTCTCTTTTCTAGCTATTAGTCTCTATTTTTTTAAAGTGTCTCTAAAAGTATCTTTTTTCAAGTCAAAGTCTCTAAATTAGCTATTTTTCAAAAGTAGGTCTAACTTTCGCCGAGATTTAACAAGAACATTGCTGGCATATTAAGAACTTTTTCTCTCATACAAATACAGGTCTTTTGCTTTTCTATTGGTGATGTTACAACTCAACGCTACAGGATTGCCGCGTTTTGTTTTGTATTTTCAACAGGGCTCATTGTGATATCTGACGTTCCAGATTTTGGCTGATGCCTGTGCACAGAATTGTACTTGGATTTTTTTAGTGACTTAAAAATCGGAATTATGCTTGAGTTTGTTGAAAATTCCGGTTTGCCACTTACTGGAAGTTTCGATTTATGTAGATTTATGAAGATAAGCTTTTTGTAAAGTTTATTTCGAGGTTTAGCGATCAGCCGATTTTTTAATAAAATCCCCCATTGTAAATTTCAGATTTGCTGATTTCAAGAGTTCTATAATTTTTCCGCAAATGCCCAATTCCTTCAAAATTACAAGATTTGTCTTTTTCTTTTAAGATTTAGAATTTTAAATTAATTGCTCGAATTTAAAAGTTATTTGTTATGTAGGGTTTTAAGATTCGCGGTTTGTTTGCTGATTTTCAGAGATTCTCAATTTTCCGTCTTTGCAGTTAACCTAGATAAATTATTTGGGTGGAATTTAAGATTATGTGATATGCTAATTTTTTTAAGGTTTGTTTATTTTCAAGAGTCTTCAATTTCCATTTTTTTTTAAGATGCACGATTTACACATTTTCAGTTTCGCGATTAAAATATTTCCTGATTGTAATTTTGCCGTTTTTACTGATATTTGAGGATTTTTTGAGTCATCGATATTCAAGGTTTTACGATTAAGCGATCTTCAAATTTTGTTGTAATTTGTAAGGATTAGTGATTTTTTGACTTCAAAGTTATGAATTTCAGTACAAAACAACAAGTTTAGTTAATAAATTTTAATACTAAAAATTTGATTAAAATTTGAAGATAAATTTGATTAATTACACTAAGATGTCTTGGAATATCAGTTACCGCCTAGTAAAATCCAACAATGCTTCCCGATTTGCTTATTTTGTTGCCTAGTAATTTTCATGAAATCCTCCGATAAGGTTGCCTTGCTTCATAATGATTGACAGTTTTTTTACCTATGCTGATCGGAAGAGCGTCTTGTTACTTTTGTAGCTCCGGTTCAGGCCAAGTCGGACCAAGCAGAATATTTTCCGCTGATCAAGAGTATGTGAGATATGGTGACCACGTTAGATATCACAAGAAGTGCTTGATTTTTTTTCCATCTTTTTAAACTTTTTTGGGGCATTTTTTCTACTTCGGCTTATCTTAGGGTTTTTGATTCTAGTCGGGTTTAAGTTTTAAAAAATGGTAATATTGCCAGAATTTAAAAGTGTCCGGAATATAACATTATGTTTGTCTGGTTCTGTTCTTCTTTATTAGACAATTTCCGAAAATTCACTACTTTAGTGATGTTTAGTTTTACATTTTATTAATTCGTAATTTATGGATTTTCAAGGAGTCGTAAATTGCCAATCTGATGAAAGATTTTTTTTCTCGCAGAAGCGATTCGCAGAACGCTTATTACCCTAGTCTACTTTTAGTCTCTTTTTTTAATTCGAAAGTATCTTTTGTCTACTTTTTTTAAAGCATTACTAGTTCTGAGGCCTGAAAGCCCCAATTTTGATTTTCGACCCATTGTAACACTTTGATGATCTCATATTAGGTGTAATGAAATAACATTTCTATATAAAACAATTTCTATAAGAATATGTAACTTTTCTGTTGCATTTTCATGGGTGTTAACTATATAAACTATATGGAACTCTCGTGGGCAGGTAAACTGCAGTAAAGTACCTAATGACTTGAACCATTGTTGCAAAAACTCAGTTATTCTAGCTTGTATTGAAATATTTGTAAAGACTAATTATTTCAAAGTAAAAATGGTCTAATCCATTGTTGTGGTTACTGCACTTTACCTGCCCACTGCAGTCACTCACTTGATACTTCCTTATTATCAAGGCAATTTTGATTAGAATAATATTATATACTTTTACTTTACTTACTATTATTATACTTGTTTTTATTTTTTATGTTTCTGGACACTTGTCCACAAGATAATATGAAAACACTTTTATACTAAAGTAAGGCTTAGATTTTATTTTAAAACTATTGTTGCAGGACAAGCTATTTCTATGACTGTTCAGCCAAAAGATACAGTCCAAAACCTGAAATCTGAAATCCAAGACCAGCATCAACTTGTTTTTAGAGGAGAGCATTTAGAAAGTGGCCGTTCCTTGAAGGATTACGACATCCAGAATGGATCAATTCTTGAATTTAGGCTACAATATAAAATACCAATTTTTGTAAAGACCTGGACTGGTAAGTTATTAACTTCTTCTAAAATGTATTTGTATTTTGAATAAATGTACTTCAGAATTAATTTTCTTCTGTTCTACCCTCTCCCCCCTTTCAAACCCACAATTAAACTAAATGCACATTTTTCAAATACATATATAATTATTGCAGTTTTAACAACTGAATATTGAAATAATTGTATTAACGCCAAATTCCTGGTTTCAAAGCAATGCACGTGGACTGCAGGGATTAGTTTTTCAGCTTGTTAATTTTTTAGGAAAAAAAAAGAAAAGCTTTTAAGTCCCGCTTTTTCTCATTTTAACTAAAAATTCGGTTTTTCGCTTGCTTTGATCCCTCACACAAAAAAATTTCACAAAGCAGGGGTCTATCCAGAGCTAATTTAAAGCCTTTTCGGTTCAGCTACCCCCCTCACAAAATTACAATCGCTGAGAGCAGCCTTGTCGCATTTTTCACTAAATACGATTGTGGAAAACGCATTCCCCCACCACCAATTCACAAAATTGACGAAACAAAGCGCAACGAGTATTCTTTTTACCCAAATTCCCTGACTTCTCTATTTTTAAAGGTGTGGCGAAACCTCTGAAATTGGCTAGATGGTCATCTTGATTAATTGAAATCCTAATTTGTTCATGATGAAATCTATAATCTTGGAATTGCTGTAGCGAAAACGTACTTGCCTCGTAGGTAGTAACGATTTCACACCATCTCTGCATGCATTGCAGTTTGTTGATGAACAAAATATTTGGTGTCGGTTACTAGGCTATAAAATTGTCAGTTGTATTAGAAGAAATTGTTTTAGATTACTAAAATGCTTATAAAGCAGAGGGTATGCTTTTATTTCCTAAGGTTATGTTAATTAGCCTACTTTTTTTTTTTAATACGGAGAATTAAAAAAAAATTTAAAAAAATTAGGTATTGACATGCGGTCGATGTCCGTCTGTCCGTACCCCCCTTCCAAAATCGGTTCTATCCATCTGATCCTAAAAATTCTTTTTTTATTAGAAAGGTATAACCTCAGACACCCAACTTTCATACTTTTTGTATGTCTGTCTGTACGATCGGGCGGACGTAAATCTACTACTTGTCGACAAATTTCCCATTGAAATTCAATTTCGAGTCATTTAAATCGCTGAATTTAACTACAAATGCTACGGTCAAGTGATAAACGTCAAAAAATTCAGTGTATCAAGATGAGAATACTTTGAAAATTTCAGAAAAGAATTCGAATTCTAAGTACTTCAATTATTTAAAAAACTTCAAAATTTAATGCTCATTTAAAAAGCATAGGAAGCCATTTTTATTAGAATTGAATCACCATTGCCATCGCAACAATCGCTCGAGAAACTTTAATTCTTTTGCACAATTGTATTCCAAGGCGAATGCATGGGGCGTGAAATAAATCACAAAGTCGAATAGAGGACTGTATTTAGGTTTAATTTATTATAGTTTGTTCGTCTGCCATTGCTTTGGCAAGATGCGAACGTTCTTTACTAGCTTCCAATAACTATCAAGATTCTTCTCAATTCTTCTACTGTCTTCGAATACAAAACATAATCTGGTAAAGCATTCCACTCATTGGCGACTATTGTAAAAAAAAAAATTTTAGCTCCCTACTAAAGCATGATTCATTCAATTTCAGATCATGTCCTCTGGTCCGGCTATTTAGGTAAAACCTAAGCCCTCCATATATCCCTGCTTGATGGATTTGAATAACTGAATTAAATCACCCCTTTGTTCTCCTATTTTCCTGGGAATACATATTTAATGATCTTAATCTATCATAATCGATACCATATTTACCCTTAATCATTTTTGTAGCGTGTAGCCCTATGCTGAACTTTTTCAAGCAACTCTGTATCTTTTCTGGGGAGGATCGATTAAAACTGAACAGTGTATGATGTGTCATGATGTGATGAGATGATTAAGATTTGATGTTGTTGTCGTTGTCTTTAACCACGTAACATCCAATAAAGTTTGTCGGTGTTGCCCAGTCTTGAATATAATAAGCATTCCTTATTGTTTGATGGTAAAAACGGACGCTAAATTCACAAACTTTCAATCTTTCTTGGGAATTTCCACTGTCTTCTACTAAAAGTGTACTGTGGCGGTGTGCCCTGTGCTGAACTAGGTCTGCAACTTTGGCTAGAGCAGCTAACCAAAATTCAACTAATTGTGTCGGGTGGCGCTGCACTTCCGGCCACAGGCTATTTAAGCTACGCCGCCGACCAAAACATTCTCTTCCTTTTCTTTGCTACATCTTAATTTCCACATGGCACCTATCACGACCTTTCCCCTGGTCGGCATGCCACGTATTTTGTCTTTAGTTTTTTCGTAATGTTAAGTTTATACAATGGTTAGAATTTTCTATTTATATTAAATTTATTGATGGTTGTTTTAATAAAGGCTGATTTTAAATGAAGCTTGGAACTTTCTTCAATGCCTACTTCTAACATCCCCAGTACTATGGAATCGAAGAAAAATAATATAGACTTGTTCAGGATGGACGTCAAATACCCTTCTCTAAAACGAAGTTCCATTATATATTAAATTTTAAAACATTTATCATTTCAGGCAAAACTATTTCATTAAAAGTAGACCGAGGATGCACGATTGAACGCTTGAAAGCTTATATTCAAGACCGGCAACAACTCGTATTTCAAGGGGAGAAATTGCAGAATGATCATAAGTTGTCAGATTACAACATCCAGAATAATACAACTCTTCACTTGTATTTTCTTGGAGAAATGGAGATTTTTGTGAAAACTCTTACAGGTAAGTCTAACATAGTCAGACTTTTGTGATAAAAATTAAGTGTTTTCAAAAACTTTCTTGTCTATTAACCTTTTTGAATTCTTGTATTACATACCAAATTTCCTTTAGCTATACGAGTCTCTCCACGTCAAATCGCCCAGCTTAAAATCTTCATGTCACATAATTCAATCTTGATTTGTTTCCAAGTACTATATATGGACACATTTATTAAACACACGTATTTTTTATTTTTCAAAATTCCAAGAATTTAAAAAGTTACGATTTCTAAAACTGAAAAGTTAAGACTAACTTTAACATTAGTTCCAGTAGAAAAATGTGTTCTAATATGTTGGGGTGTTTGAAAAAATGTGTTCAAGCCGCAAATTTTTTTAAAAATTAGTAATAGGGGAGACCAAGGCTAGTTATCTCATGGCATGGGGAAGTTTTCCACCAGATATGAATCGTTAGGAGGTGCCAAATGGCGGTTTGGCTTAAGAACAGGGCAGTACTTCTAAATAGGCTAGGTAGGCTGTAGTCTAGAGAGGCCAATTTTTTGGGCGGCAAATTTTACGACCAATTAAATCGGCATTCATCATAAATTATTATAACGATACAAATATTTTTAAGAAAGAAAATAAATAATTACATTAATGCGTAAACTGTAAACATTTTTACAGTACTAATATTTCATAGCAAACATGGTCGCTGTGAGGGCAATTGCTCCCTCTCCTCCCGGATTTCAAAGTTGAAAGAAAAATAATTAAACAGTTTGCCTATTTCTCTTTCAATTTAGTGCGTAAAGGTACATAGATGATTTAATATGTGTATCTATTTTAAACAGCACATACCACCCTATTTTGCAGTTTTGCCCAAGAGGGGAGAATATTATGACAGGAGCGGCAAATCAGTCTTCTCCTACATTTGTCAAATCTTTAAATCCGTCTCTGCATATGAAGCAACCCGTTTTTTTTCGCTCAGTTGGTGCTGTAATATTTTCGTTGGAGCTGTTTTTGTGATTTTTACAAAATTAAGTAATATTTCATGTCTACATTCAAACCTAATTCTACTTTTATTAAACGTACAGTTTTATCATTGCGTATCCCAAAAGGTTTCTCCTCCCTCTCTAACTATACATTCATTTTCAAAATAAAGTTCTTCTTGTCTAGGTGCTATTATATTTTTAAACCCCGCATAATTGGCACATTTTCCAGATCATCATTTTGCATTTAACCACTGGGTGCCATAAAGTATATTTACTTTTTACAAAAGTAGTAACGTTGACTTGTATATCAGCATGCAAGGAAGACAATGGCATCTTGTTTACTTCAAAATAAATAAACTTTAAAATATACAGTCAAAAAGAAGAAAACATGGAAAACTAGCCCCGGTCTCGCCTAATACTAAAATTTCAATATTGTACAGCAAAATATTTTTAAAAGCTACTTATTATGGAAAAATGTAGAGGAGAGAGAATGGTAATTTTGCTCATCAAAGAAAAGAGACTGCAACACGCAAAATACGACACTTCTATTTTTTTATTGCTATTTATAATTAAACATTTTTTGCATGCAAGGCAGGCCTGAACCGACTGGGTTTCTGAGCCTCCCGGACTACAGAAAGAGACAGACAAAAAGTATAAAAGGGTCTATTTTTACACTTAATTAACCTTTCAGGAAGGACCTTTTCTTTGGAAGTTGAAGCAAGTGACACGATTGAAAAAGTGAAGGCTAAAATTCAGGATAAAGAGGGTATTCCCCCAAGTCAGCAGCGGCTCATTTGTAAAGGAAAGCAGCTGGTAGATGACCGCACCTTGTCAAGTTACAATATAAGAACAAAAGATTGCTTAAACATAGTCTTGCGCCTCGGAGGCCCCCCTCCCTGGTATTTTTCTGTCAAAGACTAATATTTAACATACCTGCTGAAAAACTGGGAATTTTACTTAAAACTTAAATTTTTGACTTTGCCTATAAATTAAGTAATTCAATCGTATTTTCTATTACCATATTTAAAAAAGGGGAGCGAGGCTATACTGTACACATAGGGGAGATTTGTAGATACATAGCAAATTACAAAGTAAACGTTACATGAACAAAATCAAAATAATATTTTATTATTAGGCTTCTGATCATAAATAAGCATTTTGGAAATATTCTGCTTTTTAAATATAAAAATTGGGGGTAAAAAAAGTTATCTTGTAGAAAGTAGCTCCAGAGGTCGGGGCTATACCATATACAGTTTAAAATAATATATTTGGATAAGTTATGATTGTAATGCAATAGATTATCACACAAAATCTTTTTATTACTTATAAAAGTCGTAACTAAGAAACTGTGATTGTACACATTTGCAACATTTTAGAACAAATTACAATAATAAAAATCAGGTTTACTTGGATCAAACCTAAAAGTTGTGCTTTATTTGGGGGACTTTGAAAATTTGTTAGGAAGAAATTTATGACTTTGACGTTTTTGATAGGCCTACTTTCCTCATAAGTTACAATGTATGTAGGAATGTTGCCATAGCAAGCTATTTGGGGCTAAACCGTACACTTCTGTACGATTTAGCCAAAATCTATTCCTCGCTTCACTATATTAAAATTACCCTTAAATTCTATCGCTTAACCTATCATTGCTAACAACCAAAAAAGAGCTTAAGTGGAGTAGTTTATTATGATCGTACAGTTACTAGCATACAAAAAAGAAAGATTATTCACTTACCTTTTATTTAGTACTGGACGAAAATTATTAGAAAAAGAGTAAAACCCGTTTCTTTTTTTTACTGAGACACTGACACTAATATGCATAGAGAAACAATATCTATACTGCAAACTTGCGCAATCTGCCGCTATACTATCGCACTTGACGGGATGGTCTAACTTAAAATTTATGCCAAAAATTGGGTGTACAGTTTAGACCTGCTCTCCCCTACAGTGTGATGCAAAAGTTCAGGCAATGATGTAATTTAGCTATGAATTTTTTAATTGTGATAGATTTAAAAAAGCCCCCTAAACATATTTTAAAAAAATATTTTGAAATGCTATAATTGAAACATAATTGTTAGATTTGCTATAACAATTTTTTGCATAAACTAGAAATTGTATGTTGCATAAGTTTAGACACAATTACGAGATTATACTAATTTTAAGTAGATATTGGCCTAATTTCGGAATTTTATTGATGAGTTGTATTTTTTTATATATGATAAATTTAAAAAAACACGACATCTGGTTAATTAAAAAGATTTAATAACAATATTGGTTCCATTTTCCACCAAACAGACAAAATAACCACTTTAAATCTTTTATGATGAAATATTACTGCATATTTTCTTCAAATTTACAATTTAACGTCTGTAAATAAAAACCAAATACCTACCAGTCCATCACCTTAAAGATGTGCCATGAATTCGTGGATTTGGAAACATGCATTGGACAATTTTCTTGATGAAACGTGCGGTCTTTCAAATATAAAATAGCAATGCATATCGTTCTTTTTGCACCTTAGTGCAGTGCAAAGACAGTCTTCTCTTCGAAAAAGTCAGTCTCGTCATCGTTATTCCCTCCACCTCATTATAAGCGTTCCACCTGGATACTAGAGTTTTTTAGGAGAAAAACCGGTGTTTTTAAAAGTTTATTTTTCAATATTCGGTTAGACTGAATGTATTTAAATAGCATTAAAGAGTCCGGTTAAATTGTCACCGGTTTCTTTCCCAAGAAATTTCAAATTGCAGTATAAAGATGGAACTTTCGTGATAGTGTGGAGGGAATAATAACGTTGATGAGATAGAATTGTTTGTCGTTTGTGAAGAGAAGACTGTCTCTGCACTGTACCAAAGTGCAAAAAGAACAATATGTGTTGCTATTTTGTGATTTATATGAAAAAGACTACATGCTTCATCTAGAAAATTGGCCAATGCACATGTCTCCAAATTCACGAATTCATGCAAAACTTTTAAGGTGATGGACTGGTAGGCATTTGGTTCGTATTTAAAGATGTTAAATTGTACATTTGAAGAAAATATGCAGTAATATTTCATAAAAGATTTAAAGTGGTTATTTTGTCTGTTTGGTGTAAAATTGAACAAATATCGTTATTAAATCTTTAGTTCACCAGACGTCGTGTTTTTTTTTTTTTAAATTATCATATAAAAAAATACAATTCATCAATAAAAATGGGAAGTTTAGGCCATTACCTCCTTTAAATTAGCATTATCTAGTATTTGTGTCTAAACTTTTTCAGCAGACAATTGCTAGTTATGCAAAAAATCATTGTTATGTTATGGCAAATCAAGCAATTTTGTTTCAATTAAAGCATTTCAAAATATTTTTTTTAATATGTTTAGGGGATTTTCTAATTCTACTATCACAATTCAAAATTTTACAGCTAAATTGCATCATTGCCTAAACTTTTGCTTCGCACTTTAGTCTAAAATTAAGAACTTGATTTAATTTTGTTGTGTGATACAATTTAGGAAATGCATAGTATTGTATCTACTACAATGTATTTTTGAAAACAAAAACTTTGTTCACATTTTTTCAATTATTTTCAATTAAATAAAAAAAATGTATTGATGCATACATCTGTTTTTCTTTATTGTTTACATAATAATCTTTGTATTCTTTGTGTGATTCTTATTGTACCTCTGTCTGGGTAGAATATATCTTGTCAAGCTCACGCTTTATTGTTCCTCTCATCCCCACTAAGTCCATTATCGTTTGTCAAAGCCTAATAAAGTTGTTTCATTTTATTACTAGATTTAGTAGACATAACTCAACATAAACTAAATACAGTAGAACCTCGATTATCTGTCCCTTTTTATTCGAAAATCTCTGTTAACCGGCTGTCTCCAAGTCAACGTCAAAATTGTTTTGTCCAACAAAGAAACCAGTCCTGGAAGTACATAGCGATTCAAAAGTGTGGAATCTCGGGCGATTCTGAAAGCGGAATTCTGCACCATTTGTGAAATATTAATCGGGAAAGTGCGGTGATTTTTTTGATAAACTTCAGCAACCAAATAAGCAAAAGAAAATTTCTAACAATTCTAACTTTTAAGTAAATTTTGGGAATTTTTAAGAGTTATGGGACTCCAAGCAATATTTTCCTGGAACTCCACTAAGGAATAACAAATGTTTTAGCACTTTGCTACGAAGTTTCAGGGATAATATTAAAATTCAATGTTTGCAGCCGCAAAACCAAAGTGGATTTCAAACAGTTGACAGATTTTAAGTCCGTGGACTTTCAGCGTTCCTCTGTACTATAAGTTTAATAATTTAATGAAAATTCTCGTTTATCCGACCTACCTCTGGTCCCCACTGGATCTGATAATCAAGGTTCTACTGTACAAAGGTTTTGTTAATTTTGAATAATGAACCAATTTTACCTACATAGCATTACACTTGCCTAAAAAAAACAAGTTATTAGAAAGACATTTCAATTTTTTAAAAAATTAAGTTTGATTCAAGATATTTGCTGGAACTGTTGCGTTGAGTGCCTACTCAGGTGATGGCTCGTCACATGACTGTGGTTCTAAATTACGATGCCCGTCGCAAATAGCCTTCGTGTAGCTCTAGTGCGAAGATAATTGTTACCTACCTACAAATGAAAATTCAACTGAAGCATTAAAAAATATACTTTTTAATTTGTTTAATTAATAATTGTGAAGAACTATGGGTGACTTACGTCAACAACGGTATTTACTAAACAGCTGATTTGGGGGAGAAGGTTACTAGAAAGTAAACCCACCCACTGTGGAAAAATTCCAAACTGAGCTGTGTTTACATAAAGTTGTCACTGTCACCACTAACAGGGCAGCCGCGAATTGTCGCGGCGCCCCCTCCCCCACTAAGCAGAGTACACAAAAAAATATAAGTACAAATGAGTGTTTCGTTTTCACATGGCGGGAAAATGTTTTTTAATCAGATATCTTAATTTTTTCTCAATTTGTGAGGAAAAATTAAGTTAACCGAATTAAAACAAATTAAAATATATAAAAGTTTATAGTTTATTTGGCGAAGGGGTGAAGCTATTCTATATTTTAAAGCCATAAGAAATTCTAATAAACCATAAGAATCTATATTTTAAAACCATAAGAGTGGACTTTCGCTTTGAAATTGTTAATTTTTGCAGCTGCTTGCAAATTCTTTATGTTAGTTCATGTCTTGAATGCTGTGATTAATTATCGAATCGAGTATTCTGTGTTTCGAGTGTATTGATCCTGAGTATTGTTAAAACGTTACGAAATTTCATATACATTCTCTCTCTTATTCGATTATATTTGGTTTGAATTATCGTCGCACTAGAGCTACACGAGGGCTATTGGCGACGGGCGTCGTATTTTAGAACCACAGTCAGGTGACGAGCCACACCTGAATAGGCACCCAACGCAACCGTTAAGAGCGACATCGTACGCAGCGTTAGGACTTTGAAGGATATTTAACGTGCACTCCCTTACACGGGGTATTATTCGTCGTACATTTTTGGCTGCACGGGCCGTTTATAGGTCGGCAGCTATTTTGGCGATGCCCGGACCTTTATGTTAGTTCATGTCTTGAATGCTGTGATTAATTATCGAATCGAGTATTCTGTGTTTCGAGTGTATTGATCCTGAGTATTGTTAAAACGTTACGAAATTTCATATACATTCTCTCTCTTATTCGATTATATTTGGTTTGAATTATCGTCGCACTAGAGCTACACGAGGGCTACTGGCGACGGGCGTCGTATTTTAGAACCACAGTCAGGTGACGAGCCACATCTGAATAGGCACCCAACGCAACCGTTAAGAGCGACATCGTACGCAGCGTTAGGACTTTGAAGGATATTTAACGTGCACTCCCTTACACGGGGTATTATTCGTCGGACATTTTTGGCTGCACGGGCCGTTTATAGGTCGGCAGCTATTTTGGCGATGCCCGGACCCGAACCTGGGACCTTCCGCATGCTAAGCGAGTGCTTAACCGACTGGGCTCCCCAGCCCCTTATTCGATTATAAGATCTAGTTTTAATTGAACTCAAGACTGACTGAGAAGTGTTCAAAATAGACTACAGGGCTACAACCGATGTATCCTTATAAAATTATAAATTATTGGCAAAGAACCAATAATTTAACGTTATATTATAACTTTTAAAAAATCATACGATATATATATACATGAAAAATCTTAAATTTTTAAATCCGATTTTTATATTGGTATCGTGGAGGGCAGAATTGTAAAATTTGTCACACTTTCAAACCGTCAGTAATACGAAGATAAAGAAAGTCGAAATGCCATGATCATAAACAAATCAGAATTGGCGGGAAAATGTGAAGGTCATTATATGTATGTAGACGTGCGGCGGCGGAATGAAGGATGCAGCATGGACTGACGGCAAATTGGAGGAATTAAATATAATTTAAAAAAAAGAAATCGAAATGGAAATATACAAAGCTTAATAAAAATACTCGAAACGTTATTTTAGAAAAACCGAAATAAGAAAACAAAAAGGAACATTATAATTTTAAATATTAATGAAGAAGTAAGAAATTAAGAAGAAATCCAGGAACTTATAGTTTTAAATAAAAAAAAATTTAAACACTTAAAATTGACTGGAAATTGTTTTTTAAATTCGAAAGTAAAGTAAAAAAAATCTTAAAACACGAGGAATGAAAAATAAGAGATTTTAATAATTTAAATATATAAGTAACAAATAATTATAAGAATATAAAAAATCATCAATATTAATTTATAAATGAGTTAATTGAAAATTAGTTACTTTTTAATAAGTTATAATTAATTAGGTCATTCCCAATTAGTAAATTTGTAATAAGTTTATAATTAATTAATTGCTAATTAGTTAATTTTTAATAAGTTTATAATTAATTAGTTAATTTTTAATAGGTCTATTATTAAAAAGTTAATTATTCTTAGGTTTATTGTTAATTTGTTAATAATTAATCGATTTTTTCAATTAATTAATAAAAAACCGAAAAAAAACGGAAAACCGGTTTTTTTTTGCCTTTGGAAAACCGGTTTCATGGAAAACCGGTTTTACGAAACCGGTTTTTTAGGGTCGGTAAAACCGGGTCGGTTTTACCGGCGTTGTAAAAAACCGGTTTTCGAAAAACCGGTTTTTTTCTCAAAAACCGCCATCCCTATCCAGAACAGCGTCACGTGATTTACAGTTGTTTGACTTCGCGGTTTCCGAGTAGCGTCGTCCAATCACGCGTGGCTACGCGATGTTTTCTCGCCAACAAGTTTGGCGAGAAATAAAAAGTCGCCGCACACCGAAAGTAGGAATTAACCGGAATTTGAGTACGTATAATTAATTACTTTTATCTTAAGGGGTTACAAGTCTTAAAAATGTGCAAAGAAGATACTAAAAATCATAGTTTGATCTTTCATGTCATTTTTTAACTACTCAATAAATGAGTATAATTTTTTTATATGTAATTCTACAGGCTAAATAAGCGATATTAAACATGAAGCTATTTGAACACATTGAATAGGCTTGCGCGGCAAATTTAGGTATAAGTCTTTGTTTGTACATATTTGTACAATATAAAGTCATTTTCTTGGTCATTTTTTTCAATTTTGACCTCAAAATTTGCCGCGCAAGCCTAATCCCAATGTGTTCAAATTAGCTTTATGTTTAACTAGCAGTATGGTCCCGCCTTACTGGGAACCCGTTAACTTCGCATTGCTTCCTTTTAGAGGCATGCTTACTTGTGAAAATACACTCCAAATCTAAACAAAATTAAATTCGTGTTGGAGCATGCGAACTTAAGAAAGCTAACACTAATAGAGGATGAAGCAGCCTTAGGGCGAGCGCATATCTCAACCAAACTCAATCAATCAAACTAATAGAGGATGGCGGCAACCCCCTGTTTCGGTCCGGTCCTTGTATTTTCAAGCCCTGTTATGGTCCCGCAATCCCACGTGGATGACGTTTTTACGAAACTAATTATATTAATTAAAAATCACAATCAAATATGAAAAAACTAAGTCTCAGGTGCACACGTAGGTATTAAAAGGAATCTATGGGTCATTCTCTGTAAATGGGACAAATTGCACTTTTAAAAACAGGAGAAAAAAATATTTTTCTAATTGAATAATTTTTATTATATGTGTTTCACATATTCATATTTTGCAAAAAAAATTGTTCAGATCCCTTCAATGATTTTTTTAAATCAAATATATTTTTTTTCCACATTTGAAAACTATCGTTAACTTCTTTAGATGCTGAGCATGCGCAATAGACAATGTATGCTCATGCAGCACCGAAACCATTGCATGCCTCTTTGACTTGCCCCAAGTGCTAAGCATTGTGTTTTAGTTCAAAAACGTGTGATTCAAGTCTATGTTGATTAGGCTTGGTTGAATAACAGACGCAACTAAACCTACAGTAGACATTACACGATATACATCTCTATAGGAATGCGAGTTTTTTTTGTTTATGGGGAAGTTAGGTTAGGTTAGTTTGAATTACCGTCGCGCTACAGCTACATGAGAGCTTTTGGCGACGGACGTCGTAATTTAGAACAGCAATCAAGTGACGAACCGACGCTGACCATACTTGAATATTGGTCAAGTATAATTTCAAAGGAATAAATTGTGTTTAAGAAGGGTTTGATATGCGTATAATGTGTTTAGAGGAAACGACTCCTGATCGAGAAGAGCAGGTTAAAAAAATGCCACCGCATTTTATTTTAGTTATTCGTCAAAAATATCTTGATGATAACGCGACTGTAGTTCTAAATTACGATACCCGTCATCAATAGCCTAAGTGTAGCTCTAGTGTAAAAATAATTAATTAACAGTTTGACCCTATAACAAATGACAGTGAGTGCGACCTATAGAAAGGAAGAACAGAGGCTTAATAGCTCCTTACCCCGCTAGCCAGAAGAGACAGTCACAAGAGACACACAAGGAAAGACGACACAAACACATAAGGCGCGTTTACATGAGCCATCGAATTCATAGAAGACCAAAATCTCCATTAGGGGAAAAAGAGGACGAGCAGGATTTCTAACCCAAATGATAGTATGTGACCGAATCCATGTCATGAAACATCAAACCCTCCTTCATTGGAGAGTTTGAGAACCCCCCTACCCTAATGAACCCTGCAATTCCGGTTCTGTCTGGGAGAAAATCCCCAAGAGGGAAAAACCAGAGACATAACATATGGACTGCGCATTCATAGTAAGGCAGCTTAGGGATGGAAAACCAAAACCGGTTTTCAAAAAACCGGTGGTCCCGGTTTTGACTGAAAACCGGTGTTTTTGTATAGGCCCTTCGAAACCGAAAACCGTTTTTTTTATTGAAAAACCGATGGAAAATGGAAAACCGGTTTTTTCTAAAAAACCGCCGTCCCTTGCAGATTAGCATTATGTCCTAAACATCATAAATCGCCAAGAGGGGAAAGGTTGCTACATATGGCAACTTAACGCTACCGTTTCGTTACGAACTATTCCAAATTGTCGCAAGACCTGAATATCAGCTAGCAAACCGATGTGGAGACTACCATCAATATCCAAGTCACGTGGGTTTCTACCAATCACGGCAGCTTAAATTTTTTTAATGTTGGTTGGTTGGTTGGTTGGTTGGTAGACATATATTTTCAGGCTTGTGTGCTTGGTCGCAAGGACCCGCTTATAAACCATCGTCAAGTAGGACAACACAAGACACACACACAAACACATATGACAGATGTTGCCATCTGTCGCCACCTCCGCAATTTAGACATGTCCCTGAAGGGGAGGGAAATTTTCTCCAGGGACCTGTACCCGTGGGAAACTGCGCAATGACCGCCCACAGGACTTTCGGACCCAACAGATTTTACGAGCACGTACTCCGCATATACTCGACAAACACAAACATCCATGCCTGAACGGGATTCGAACCCGGACCCAGCAGCTCCAGAGGCCAATGCCTTAACCACTACGCCGCTGGATCGGCTTTTTTAATGTTTTTGCAGATGATTGTTTGAGCATTGTTGGTATTTTTCTCTTTTGGCTTTTATAATAAATATTTAATTACATTCTTTTAATCTCTGAGCATGAAACAATCGTGAATGTTGTACTCTTAATTCAGTAACTTTTTGTGCAAGATGCCAAATGCTTGTGAATTCCTAATTGTAAAGAGGGGTATAAAAAAGGATCAGTCACAATTTCACGGGTAAAATTTATTTAGTTCTGCATACTTTTAGTAATTGTGTGTTCTTCATAAACTATAATTTCTATCGAGGGAATTTATTTTAAAAGCTCTTTTATACTGAAGAATCATATTCATGATTAAATCAACGTTGTTAGAACTCTAATTATAAGAAATATTTTGGGCCAAGTCAATTAAATTAATGGTCTGAACATTGACAGCTTAGAAGTAGGATATTTTTTTTACAATTTGGTCAAAACGAAACCTGTTTTTGCAATCGTAGTTTTTGAGTTTATTATATTTAAAAAGTAGAGCATTTGTTGAATTTGGAATATATTGATGTGTTTTAGAAAGTTGATTTATTCCAGGTGAAATAAAGGAAGAAGCAATATTTCAAAAAAATATATATATTTGATTTTTTTTTAATCGGACCGTTAGAACGAAAGTTATAGAGACGGCAGAAAATATTCACCATGTCAATAACCAACTTATATTACAGCAACACTCTACATAAACCTACTAATGTTCTTTTAAATTAATTTTTAATAAAGAGTCCACATTCAATTGTTCAAGTAATCTTAAATAGACGCACAAAATCAAAGAAATAATCTGATATCTATTAAGAGGATCTTAAAATACTAGCGATTCATCCTTACTCCTTTCCAAGCTCCTTTATCATAACATTAGATTGTAGGCCTCTGTGTTCAGGTCGTTGTGGAAAAACTCGCCAAATGGTAAACTCGCCATAGATGCGAGCCAAACGCGACACAGTCATGTGACTGTGTAAGTTAGATGTTTAGGACACTTTAGGTTTGCCAATGCGCAGTCCACTCTATGTTATGTCTCTGGGAAAAACTGCTGAGTGTGCTTTTCAATCTATGGATTCGATGTCTCATGTAAACACGTCAATAGACAAATAACAATATTTATTGACAAACGCAAACATCCTTTCCATACCGGAATTCGAACAAGAGCCCAGCAGCACCAAAGGCTAGCACCTTAACCATTGCGCCGCCTGGTTGGTAAGTTTGACCCCAACTCTTGATTATAACGTAGAAGAAGAAACGAATAATCACTCTCGTAAAATATCTAAAGGGCATGCGTTTTAAAAAAAATTACACTTGAAGCGAAACAACCGATCGGTATTGAATGCGCTTCGAAAAAATGATCTAAGATGAAGTTATCCAATTTGGACTGACCTTCAAAGCTGAATTGTGAGTTAGTGACGTGTGAGTGAGTGACGATTCCGTAGGAAAAGTCAAATAACTTCATTTTCTTAGATTTTTTTTATGAAATAAAGAGACTGTATGTTGATCTACATTTAAATGCCTACAATTTGAGACTAGTAAAAAGATTCTCGCACTTATATATAATCAGTAGGGTGGGCCGAAAAAAACTTTTTATTTTATTTCGGATCGCTATAGTGCGGAAAAGTTGCCATTGGTAAAGACATGAAAAATGCACTAATTATTATTTTTTTACGACTATATCTTCCGTTCGCGCAATGCCATCAAAGTTGGAAAAAATTGCCGAAAAACGAAATTTTTTACATTTTTTTTATACACGATAGATGTTTTTAGTTGCGTTCCTATATCATGAATTAACTTCTAAAAGTACGTAAAATCAATTTATAAGCACTTATCATACCTTTGCATCAGATCTGTCAATTTTGCAAAAACTAAGAATTTTCCTCATTTTGAATTCGTTGGGTGGCCGGAAGATGTGACACAAATGAATGATAAGTGCATATAAATTGATTTTACGTACTTTTAGAAGTTAATTCATGATATAGGAACGCAACTAAAAACATCTATCGTGTATAAAAAAATATAAAAAATTTCGTTTTTTGGCAATTTTTTCCAACTTCGATCTCGTTGCGCGAACGGAAGATAAAGTAAATAAAAAAATAAAATTTGGTGCATTTTCATGTCTTTAACCAAAGGCAACTTTTCCGCACTATAGCGATCCGAAATAAAATAAAAAGTTCTTTTCGGCCCACCCTAATAATCAGTAAATGAGGTTGAGTGAGTGACGGCAGTAAAAGACTCCCATGATATTTTTAATACTAAAAGTACTGTAAAAACGTTATCACTCATGTATTAAAACAACTGATGACTGATTTAGAAGCCTCAATCCTTTAGGAATAATATGCCAATTTAAATTCGATTTCTTAGTCTTCCAGTAAGTTTTAAATTGAACTTTAAAGCAGTGTTGTAGGAGTGACTCTATAACCCAGGGACACGTACATACTCAAAAAATTACATAAAAACTACTGATGGTAGAAAAACATCAACACATTTTTCGGAAACTACAGAAACTAATTAACCATAATTAGTTTCCGCCAAAAAGGATCATATATTTAAAATGGCTTTTTTTAGGACGTTAAAAGTTGTAAAAGCATGCAGGGACAGTGTGAGGGAGTGACAAATCGGGTATTTAAATGAAATTTTATGTAAGTAAATTATAATTATTTTAAATTTTTTAAGTGGGACTAGTTAGGTTGTGGACCAGTTTACACTAACAAATCACAAGCATGCATATATAATTTAAAAATAAAGAGAAAAGTATCCGGGTCATCAATTTGTCCCTTTTACAGAGAATGACCCCTATATTAAAAATTTCGAATTTTTTAGAGCATTCTAATTAGGTCTTTTGTGATCCACAGACATACACACAGACAGACAGACCGACAGACAGACTCTTTCTTTTATTATTATAGATATCATTTATTTTAGTGTTGGCTAAAGTTTCACAAATTTTTAAACTTGTTTTATAATAAATAAATCTTGTTGAATTACATGTAAAAAAATATACTTATATATTGAGTAGTTAAAAAATAACATGAAAGATCAAACTATGCTTTGTAGTTCCTTCTTTGCACATTTTTAAGACTCCTATGACCCCTTAACATATGTATGAAAGTGTGCTTACATCAAGATATTAAATGATTTTTAAAACTTACTTTTTAACTTATGTACTTGATTTTAAAAACTATATGAGATCAGAACTTAAAAAGTCGACTCTCAATCTTAAACTAAGGAAATTTACAAAAGATCCTTAGGCGAATACCCGAAATTATAAAAACTTTACGTTTACTTTAATCTTTTCCAATTTTGGCATGGTGATTTCAAATATAATGAA